>QANX01004935.1:0-34699 GCA_003254975.1 Ochetophila trinervis
GCAAATTTTTTGCTTCGTCGCGCATTTAGTGTCGCCGATTAAGATTTTTGGCGTAGTGACACTAATAAAATTTGTTAATTTTATCTTTAAAAGTGCAATATACATAATTTGGACGATATTGGTCAGCGAGACATATGTATACCAGAGTGTACATATTTTTCCAGTTTGTTTGAATGCTTATGTTTTTATCTATTAACTATCGTTAAGATCACATATCATATAATATGTACGATTATTAGTTCATCTTATATAAGTAACTTAGTACGATATTTATTTAAATAATTAATGATATTTCTTACCTTTTATTAATGAGTACTTTTGAAACATAAAAAAAAAAAAAATCATTAAAAATGTTTATATTTAATAATTTTTATAGTGTGAATAGAACCATTTTCATAAAATGACCTAAATTTTTAAAATCCTCCATGCATTTGCCACGTCCATTTATTAAGTTTACTTTTGCGTTGTCATCATCCATATCATAAAATTGAATAGTTTACCAAAAGAATATAATAAAATTGAACGTTTTTATTCAACGAAAAATAGAAAGGGATATTACTATGTTTTTATGATTCCCACTCACGGCTAGTTAAGCGTTGCTATAATCGAAATATGAGAAATTATTTCTGGCGACTATTTAGTTTTCAGTTTTTGAAGAGGTGATTATGGAAGAAACTGATTTTTATAAATTTATCAAACATTTAACCTTAAAAATTAATTTCATAATCCATATTTAAATTTTGTCGGCCACTAATTAAATATTAATTAAGTTTATGTGATTAATTAGAAATGATAATAGTAAATAAAAAGGTTAATTCCAAATAAATCTTCTGAAATTTAGTGTTATTACATATTATTTTATAAAGTTTAAGAGATTGTAAATACCTCTTCTGCCATTAAGTATGTCCGTTACATTTAACCAAGAATAGGTAATAATGTCCTTTTATATGTAAAAAGCTGACAGCGACAAGAGGGGGAGCGATGAAGAGAGGAGAGGGATTTTGCGTTCGGACTTTGTTAGAGAGGAATATTGCACAGAGACCTCACCTTTTTCTTCTTCTCTCTTTGATGAAGTTGAAAAATTTGTGCATTTTGTTTGTGGGTTTTTGGTGGTATATTGTGAGAAAATTGGGAAGTTGGTGAGTTTTGTTTGGTATCGATTTTTTCTTAGTGATTGGAAAAGAGGGCGCTTGGTTATGTTAAAAGAAAGGGAGGCCGAACATTTTCTCTGTAAGTAATTTCTACAGAAACATTTTCTTGTTTTTTATTTTTCTATGTGTCTAGGTTTTTTAGGTGGAATTAATGGAAAATGCAATATTGATTTAATTTTTCTTTTCTAAAGTATTAATGCTCATTCACAGGTTGCACAATGAAGGAGACCCAATGTTCCAGAAGGAAATCGATGAGCTTAATTATTCCCCCCATCCTTCTCTCTCTCTCTCTGGTGTATGATATGAGGCTGGCTGAGAGACCCAAAAGAAGAGAGACGTTTTAATATTTTATTCTAATAGTTGAAAAAAAAAACAATTATATTAGAACATTTTAATAGAAATATAGATTTTAAAAATAAATATGCCATATAAGTAATATGAGGTGTGTTTTAATTTTTTTTAAATAGTAATATATAAAATAAATGTTAAATTGATATGACATAGTCATTGTCTAAGTGAATATTTATTATTAGAAATTCTATTAGATATTGTAAAAAGAATTTAAAATTAATTTTTTTAAAAGCCAAATTTTTCAATAATAAAAAAATTAATAAAATATGTAATTAATTAATAGTCAAAATAATTTTTATACACATTATTATTAAAAAATAATTTTATAAATAATTTTATATTTATATTATTTAAATTTAAACAATATCAATATTTATATTACATATAAAATAATTCACATTTCGTATTGAATATGCTTTTAATGATTGCATATGATATGTAGGAGAGAAAACAAAAATTAAGGTAAATGGAATCACTTTTTCAGGTTGTCATTTGTAATTTTCAAAATATTAAAAAGCCATCCATAATAATACTAAATTTCATAAGGTCTAATTGAAATTGATTCTCAATAAAAACTCTTCTTCTTTTTTTCTTTTTTCCCTTTTGAATAATGCTATGGTTGTACTTGTACAGAATCAGGTATGTGGGATCCTGAAGTGGAGAGTGAAGAGTTTCTTTTATAATATTATTAAGAAAAAATATTCTTTAATTATTACCCATCCATTTCCACAAAGCCGAGGAGACCGGATCCACCATTAAAATATAAATAAAAAATGATGGATGAGTGTGGTTTATTTTTTTTAAAAAGAAGATGATATTTTTTTGGATCATCTACTTTTATATTTTTTCATAAAATTTTGACAAATAGTAAAAAAAGTTGATATGGATTTTAAAGTAACAAAATTAACTAAATCAATTAATTTCAACTTAACTTAAATCAATGTATTGGGAAAACAAATTAAATTGGAGAAAAACTATTTTTTAGGTAGTAAATTAAAGATTAAACTGGAAAAAAAAAAATAAAACATAGAGTAAACTTTAACTGGAAAAATCAAAATATTAAATTGTGGAAAATTTGATTTGGTTATTATAAATCCTTATTAACCATTTTGATAAATGTCTAAATGGAAGTAAGTGATCCTTTATTTTTATTATTATTATTATTATTATTATTATTATTATTATTATTATTATTATTATTATTATTATTATTATTATTNGGGCACTTATAGTGGGATAAGAAATATTTCACTATTATATTTAATTATTTGTACCAATAAAAAAAGAAAATAACATTTTTATTTAGAATAGAGTTCACATAAAAATAATAAATTGGATGAAAAATTAAAAAAAGATATATATTGAGGTAAAGTATAGATACTACAGCAAAAAATGTAAGTGTTAAATTTCACAACAGGACATAATATCTTTTGGCTAAGATTCAGGATTTAAATTTTCTAATTCCAATATATATTCTTTTAAAAAGTTCACAACGGCATCATCAACTTTAGGGGTCAAAGTAAATACGTTGTGAATGAAACTTTAATTAAGCAGTGCGAGAGAGTATTATTAAAATTAAAGAAGGTCCAAAGATGATAGGGTCCAAATAATAGAGGTATTGGAAAATTGAAATGGAGCTAAAAAGTAGATAGGGAAAGCTCAAGTGCGGTCACCTCTTGAAGCGGTCACGGCCGATGATAAAAGCAGTTGTGGGGGGGACAAAGAGTGGTCAAGTGCAGAGACAGAGAGAGTCAATTTTAAGAAGTGGCCATTTAAGTTTGATGCAAAATCTAAATGCAATTTCCTTTCACTACCCATCCATCGTCTGACAATTACAACCATTCAAGCAAACAGACATCTATTATGGACCTTCGCCTTTTGATGAGTGGACATTACTTAATGGAATTTTAAAAAAATGGTTAATTATATCACCTATGTATATATAAATTATGTGATTACTGATGGTATATTTTTTTTTTTTCTTTTTATGATTGTAATGTGGAGATTCTTATATTTTTTTAATATTAAAAATTAGGAGATTCAGACTCGGATAGTTGTTGAAAAAAAATTACTAATGGACTATTTCTGCAAAACTATTGTAATATGGAAATTTGAATTTAGAATTATTGTTAAACAATAACTTTACTACTGCACTCAACATGATGAAACATAATAAAACCTTTTGTTTAAAAATAGATACCATACTGAGAGATAGATCTAGATAATCTTTTTGTTCTTTTCTTAAAATAATAATAATAAAAAAAAAAGAATTGGTTGAAGAATTGAATACTATCATTCTTCCCCTGACCACCATCTCATAAAGTCATAAGCAGAGTTAGAAAAAAAAAAATAACAAAAGAATAAGATTTATAGAGTTGGGTGGCAAGAGAGACAAGCATCAGGTGTTATCGGGCCCTACTGTTCCAAGGGTCTCATCTTTGCCTCTTCATCGGGGTTAGTTTGTTCTTCTCTGCTTTATTCACATCAAAGACCCCACTAATTGGAGTTCTAAAACGAAGCTTCCGATCCTCTTTTTACCATTATTTTTTACTACTATTATTATTTTTTTCAAAAATGTAAAAATAAAAACAACCCAGTTTATTTCTCTCACATAGATATTCCTCTTAAACCAAACCTCAAGTAAAAACAGGAAATTGAAAGTTTCACCATCGTCTTAAAATGTTTCTGTGGAGAATGATGGCTAATTGGCAGTGGGGAGAAATGTTGTGGTATCTATAGAGAGTATTTTACAAATCAGATCTCTTGCTTTAATTGGAAACTTAAGTGGCATTACAGGTCTTCTAATAGTTTAGCTGATGCTGTGGCTTAGTAGTCATTAGCTTTTTTAATCCTTCTTTGGCTTTTGATGTCTACTAATTTAGACTCCCTTCCTATTGCTTTTTCTGCTTTTGCTTTTGTTTATGGAATGGGAGGTCTTGCTCTGTAATCCTCTTTTTGAGGCTCTTTTCTGCTCTATTGCAATGTTTTGTTCACCAATAAAACAAAGAATGTATAAACAGGAAGTATTGAAGAAATATAAAAAGGCCAAACTCCATAGTCACACTAGTTGCATGTTCTGATTACTAACTAAACGGTACAAAGTTTTCTAAATTAAAAGACAATTTAAAGTTTACCCATTGCTGTTCCAAAATACTGAAAGCACATTAACGCTCGTCCATTTAAAGTTTACACTGCAGTTTGGAAATAATGAAAAAGCACATTAATCCTCATTTAGCATATTAAGCTATGTTTAATATAGCTTTAAAAAAATTATTCACACTCCCAAAAGCACTTTTTGAGCCTGCAACTTATTATGCCAGACAATGGCTATATCTAAAATGGCTTTAAACTTCCAAAATCATCACTGAAAATAGTTATGCTTTTATATCCTTACACCAAATTTATAAACTCATCTACAATAGAACATCTCAAATTTGTGGAGTTTATGCTATCAATTACACAGAAGCTTCTCAGGCAATTTTGACAATCGTCCAAACTTTAAAAGGTACAAAATGGATAAAGATCAACCCTTAACCAGCGAGGCAAAAGCAGTTTTATTCTGATAATAATGCAACTTTGAACATCTCAGAAGCTCCAACTCTATCGCGAGGAATTAGCCGAAGCTCAGAACCATGTTTAAGGAAGACATTACCTGAAGAGAAGGTTAAACTTGTGAGGAGCCAAGATTCCAAATTACACACCATCTAATAGTACTAAAATTACTACATAATTAGTAATTTGGGACATATTGATGAATCAAAAGCAACAAATTAAATGGGGAAAAAAGAAGAAGAGAGAAATAAAAAATTTAAAAATAAAGGAAAGAAAGAAAGAAGAGAAACTGAGCAATTGAGGGCAAGTCTTGGCATACCTGCACTTTGCTGAGGATTGATTCCAACACCATCTGCAAATTTAGAAACAGCATAATTAGATAAACGAAAAGCATAATAAAATATTACACGAATGTGTGCTGAAAGTTGTAGAGACGCTAAGATATAGATTGCAATTTGTATCTCAGCTTAGATAAAAGAAAGGATGTGACAGCATGAGTAAGCAGCAATTCATAGAGTTACAAATAGGACTTTAAAGCTAATCCTCACCATCATAGTTCTATAATGTAATCCAAATTAAGATTTCATCTTTTGCACACGAAAGAAAAGAAAAAAGGCAGGTAGGCAGTAGACCTAAAAGCTAAATGAGTTGAAGTAAAGATGTCCTTTTAAACTCTTTCTGGTAGCTCTCATGCATTCTCAGGCTAAATCAGGGGAAACAACAATAACAAAAACAGAAAAATTTAATAACCAAAAGTTAGACTGCTTACCTGGCAGAAATACAATCTTCCATTTGTTCTCTTACTTGAAAGATTTCATTTGATTAAAGAAAAAATACATATATGACATTTGATCATTGAAACTAGCAATTTATTCTTGAAATATCCACAACTTATGCTGCCTTAATTCTTCCATACACCCTTGATCATAGCAGGTATGATGTCAAATAAAATAAAAACCTAATATTGTAAAATTAAATCTGGAATAACAACTCTCCAATTTTGTTCCATACTTTCTGGGAAAAATCAATTGAATCCCAATTCCCTCAGCTCTCTTACTTGCAATATAGCTTCCCATAAATCTTCTAGCATCCTATGGCTTCCCCAAGATACACAGGGCATAAAGTATTATTCCAGAAATTTAAGTAAATGCCATCCCATGGATAATACAATTACTGCTGAATAGGAAACAATTTACCCTTTCACTTTAAACGGACAAGGTAGTAAATAACATTAGCTCCACTTGATCTTATGGTTATTCTAGTTATACATGAAACATCTCCTCTCTTCTCTTCGGGAATTTTCAGGGAAATACCCCCCTGTCAAGTATCCCTAAAGTCATCTAGCACAATTAAAGTAATTCATAAAACAAATAATTGATGCCATATTTTAGTCCATTAAGTACCAGATACCAAAAATTCAATATCGGCCTATCCTGGAATGAAAATACCCAATTTTCTAACCGCATAAAACATTTCTACAACCACAAAAAACAACAATGCAAATTTCAGCATGCGTGGCCACCAATAAACACAAAGAAATTCGTATGCATAAAAGAAAGTCTGGAAGTTCATAGGAATGCAATTCAACACTATAAATTCTTAAAGGGGTTTCCGAAAAGTAATAACCCTGATCTGAACTACAATAACAGTACTTGTAAAAAAAATCCCTAGATGGGCTGTGGAGTGAATACCATTGGTGATAATAGCGCTGGTCTGTGGAGGTACTTTGAATTCTTCAGCAGCGAATTTGAGAACAGCGGTGAAAGGGGCTGCTTCAGGAACGCTAAACCTGAAATCGACAAATTGAGCAGTGAAATTTTGAGCAGTGATGGACAATCAAAATTCTTAAGAAATAAATAGAAAAGGGATTGAGAGACTGATAAACCAACACTTTGAAGGGGAGCTTTGGATCCGAAGTAAGCGTCACTTTGAAGGAGACCTTTCCACCACCCGCCATTTTTCTGTGTTTTGGCTATACCAACAACCCTCTCTCTGCGCACAAATTCTTGTTATATCTAACCTCTTGCGTATTTTTTTTTTTCTTTTCCTCTTGCGTATTTTAAACGTAACCTATGAAATAAAAACACTATTCTTCTTTAATAGGGAAAAGAAAATTAATACCATATAAATTGAGTAGTTTTATTATTTTAATTTTAATTTTTTTAATATCTCATTTCAATTTATGGAGAGTAATAACCCTTTAAAAAAAAAAGAAGTAGTTTTACCAGTTTTAATTGCCAATATATAAGTAATGTTACGAACATTAAATTTGTTTATTAAATTTTGGTATTTCTTTATAATTAATAAATTAATATAATTTAAATCATAAAAAAAAACCTAGTGCAATAATAATAAATTTTATTACTCTACTAATATATATATATAAGTAGAGCAATAAAATTATATTATTGAATGTTGTTTTACTAATATTATTTGTTTATTAAGATTATATATATTTTATGTACACAGAATGAGTAAGAGACTTGAACTTTGAATATTTACCAAAACAGATTTGAATTTGAATGAAGGCTTTTTAAATTCTTCAGCTAAAAAAAAAAAAGGCTCTCTGTCTTTTTCTTTTTTTATTGTTTTCCGGGAAATTTTGAATAAAGACTTTGGTTGTTTAGAGCATCTCCAATGGCTCTTTCTATTTTTTAAAAGTCTTTGCCACATAAGATAAATAGACAGGTTGATATAAAAATCTTCTCCAATGGCTCTGTTTAAATAGTCTGTTAAGCTGATGTGTCATAAAAAAAATAGAAGATGTCTAGAAGACTGTCTACTTCTAGAAGTTCTGTTAGACAGTCTAACTCATTATTTTATTTATTTTTATCAATTTTAATTAATTTTTAGATAAGTTTTAGTTTATTTTGAACACAACCACTGGAGATAATTTTTAAATAGATATTGTCTCTTAAATAAACATTGTGCCACATAAGCAGAATGTTTTCTATTTCTTCTGCCACATAGACTCCAATAGAAAGAACCATTAGAGATGCTCTTATATTATTTAAAACAACATAGATTCAGATGTTTTAAAATTGTCTTTTCCAAACATAAAACACAAAATTATATTAATTAAGACAAAATTCAATAAACTTATAGTTTCTTCATATTAATATTATTCATTTTTTTTATGAAAAATATGTAATTAGAGTTATTAAGTTTTTTTATTAAATATAAAAAGTTATTAGGTTTCAATGAAAGAAATTAATTAAGAACATATTTTCCTTGGTTGAATTCCTATATTAATTAGAAGGTTGTATTGAACTTATAGTTGCTCATATTCCTTTTATTATTATTATTTTGGGTATATAATTTGTTTATTCTCAGGAGGGACAAAAAAAAAAAACAAAAATCCTTTCGTGTCCACAAATTTAATCAAATAAAATACTTTGTATGTACATGTCAAAACAAATTAACTGAAATTAATTTCAAAATAGAAATATTAAAAAGCCACAGCAAACATTCTATTTTTTTTTTCCAATAATTCTGTGGGATTTGCATTGTTCTAAATAACAATCTGTACAAATAAGATTATGGCCAACAAAGCCCACCATCTTCCTATTAAAGACTTTAAGCCTTTGGATCCACTGCAGGCAAGTTTTCTGTGTTTTCTGTGTTTTGTTTTTTTGTTTTTTCTTTTTTTGCACCCATGCTGTTTCCTGCAATATATCCACAATCAACTTAGAGATCAATTTCCTCAAATGATCGATCATATATTATTTGATTTTTATTTTTTTAATTTTGTTAAAAGCCTTTTAATGTGTATGGGAGAGTTGATTAAGTTAAAACCTTCAAATATAAAAAGAACAACACTGCAATATCAAATTTATTAACTAAATTTTTAGTATCAGTTAATTAATAATTAATAATATTTTAAAAATAATTTTAATAAAATAATATCACACACAGTCAGTTCAATACTAAAAATTTAGTTCATTTAGAAAGCATTAATTCAAGTATGAATGTCAATTGGGTCGGGTAAAACTAGAGTTTGGAAAAACTTTACCCGACCTGACGATAACCTACCCCGGTTCAAACTCGTTCCGACTCCTTGACAATCAGACTTTTTCCAGCCCGATCTAGTTTAAGAAGGATAAAAATACAAAAAAAAGTTTTGATTTTTCTTCTTTCATTTTTTTTTTAGAAAGAAANAAAAAAAAAAAAAAAAAAAAAAACTAGAGTATATGAGGCGGGTTACCTGAACCTGACCCGGTTTAAAAGGAATAAGAGTACAAAAAGTTTTAGTTTTATTTTTTTTATAAAAATAAAACTAAAATATACGAGGTGGATAATCAGAACCCAATTAAATTTCACTATACCCACCCGGATACTGATGGGATCCGACCCTATGGGTGCAATGACAATTGGTAAATATTGAAAAAAATGCAATTTTATTCTGCACCTGGAGGAGCAAAAGGAAACAACGTAATCGGTGCCAGAGCAAGTGAAAATGCTGGTGGGATCATCATAAGCATAGCTATAAGCAGTGGGACACGTAGTCTTAAACTTCTTGGAATAGTAAGTAGGCTGGCAAGTCATCGGATTCCCATAAACCCCTCGGCAGCAATACTCGTCTGTGTTGAAAACGTCGCAGGCACTCCGGCAAGCCACCGTCTTCCCGCTCGCTTTCAGTGCCAGCTCCGACGGACACGTGGTTCTCAAATCCCCGTCGCAGCCGGCGACGCTGCAGTTCCCTTTGCCGTTGATGGGGGTCAGACCACCGGCAAGTTGAACCCGTCGACCAGGCTCACGTCGTAGAAGTCCAAAGCCGCCAGCGTGAACTCCGCCAGCGACGCCGGAGTATTTCCCGACGCCGAACACTTCAGGGAGCTTCTGCAGGCTGCGGTCTGGCAGGACCCGTTCCCGGTTTTGTCGAATTTGCAACCCGTTCGGCCCCACATCCGACCCACCCACCCGACCGGTGCCGTGAAGACCTTGGACTTCCCCGGTTTCAGTTCGAAACCTCCGCCGTTGAAGTTTTCGCCCGGTGTGATTCCCGGCCATACCGTCTCCTTGCAGTTGTTTATTATGGTGAAAATTCTTGCACATTTTGAAACTTTTACTCCTGCGAAATATTGAAACAAAGAAAATAAAATTTTATATTATTTTATTGTTAAAAATATATATATATATATATGACGTCATGTTTTTCGAAAAAATACAAATAATAATACTTGTTCAAAACAAACCAAATATTACCTATATGATCAAGTAGAAAATAAGAGTTAAGACGGAGTGAAAGAAAGAAGAAAATACCGGAAGAGAAAACGATGGCGAGCAAGAGGAGTGGAAAAGATACATTGTTCAGATGATGAGCTGCCATGGAAACTACTCGAGAGTGTTTGTTTTTTGCTGAAGTACTACTCGAGAGTGTTTGTTTTTTGCTGAAGTACTACTCGAGAGTATTTGTTTTTTTCTGAAGTACTTCTCGAGAGTGTTTGTGTATGTGTTTTTAACTTTTGATTATGTTACGGCGTCACATTAAAGCAAAAGGAAGAAGAAGAATACGTGTGGTGGGAGAGAGAGTAATAAATTAATGAAAGCTGCATAGATAGGAAAGCTTTCTAAGTATGTGATTAATGTGATTCTTCTCCTAATCCTTTCTTGCAAGTTTTTTAGGTTCTCTTTCTTTTTATTTTTTTCTTTTTTTTGAGATGGATTTGAATATTATATTCTAAGCGCTATTTTTTGAGCTTAAACGGTCTCGAACCGACCTAAGGGGAAAGGAATAAGGACGGTTTCTACATACCATTTATCAATTGTAGTATTTATGTAAAAATCCCCACTCTAAAATAGAAAAGTACTAAATTTACAATAATAAGTTTTTATGTTCTTTTTTTTTTTTGGAAAATATCACAATACTATTTTATTTTTATTTTTTTGGTGAATAGGTAAATATCACACTACTAAATCATGAAAACGGAAAATCATTGGATAAAAGTTATAAATTCGAAAATCAGGATGAAGAATATATGAGATGTAAAAGCTAAATGAACATTAATCAAATATTTATAAATATATATATATATATTACAAATTAACAAATAAAATTAAATACATGAGAAATAATACAGAACTTGTATACGAATTCTTTGATAATATTCCGAGGTCTGTGTAATACCACAGCTTCTTTAAGAACGATTTCGTCCCCATAGGTGATAATGATTTGTTGACGATCGTCTCCCATGATACAACGGATACTCCCAATCTTTAGCTTTAGCACCATCAAAGATTTAACTTCTAACTTAGAAAATACTTAAACTTTATCACATATTTCTCTAGAACTCAAACTCACTTCTAATCTTTTGTTTATCTGTCTTTTTCTTTATTTTTAACTACAGACTTATACACATATATATAGTAAATAAAAATGTAATTGAAAACAAAATAATTAAATCTAATTAATATAACTAATTAAAACAAATTTAATTTATTCAAAACAACCGGTTACAAAACCTTAAGGTTTTTGTAACCGGCAACAGTTACAAAAACCCAACAATCCCCCACATGAATAAATTAAACTAGCCTCATTCTAACACAGGTGATAAAGCTCTACGGTTGGAGTCTGCATAGGATAGGTAGATGTTACTCTTTGAACCTTCCCTTATGAAAATGTATTTACTTTACTGATTAAATGGTAGACATGATGTCTTTGAACCATTATATCATTTATGTAAAAGATGATACATCTCACACAGGACCCCTTCCTGGTATTTTTCAGTTCTCACTATTATGTTCGTTTTGGCCATGAACATCGTCCTGGTTCTGCAAGAGTTTAAAGAATTGCGCCCACCACAATTCTCCTTGAAGCGGCCCCTCTTCACTCCCACATAGGTGATTCTTCTGTTTTCATATAATCCTTATAGATTACCAAACTTCTGAGAATCATTAAAAGCATAGCTTAACCTTATATCTATCACTGTTTTATCATAGAAATGGGTAAGGGTAAAAAACCCCCACAGTGATCCATATTAGTCTTTACAATTGCGTTGTCCCGTTGAACCTAGATCTTGGGATCTCCAGTCACATAGGTCGGATTTCCATCATATCGACTTTTCTTTCACGTGCTTCAATCCCATTCCCCTCGATGACTTCTCAACTAGTTCTCTATTTAACCCCTTGGTTAGCGGATCAGCAATATTTTCTTTTGACTTTACATAGTCTATAGAAATCACTCCAGTTGAGATTAACTGTCTAATGGAATTGTGTCTTCGACGTATATGTCTAGACTTTCCATTATACATGATATTATGTGCCCTGCCAATTGCAGATTGACTATCGCAATGTAAGCTAATTGCAGGCACAGGTTTCGACCATTGTGGAATGTCATCTAAGAACTGACGTAACCATTCAGCCTCTTCTCCACATTTGTCCAAAGCTATGAACTCAGATTCCATAGTGGAACGAGCTATAACTGTTTGTTTGGAGGACTTCCATGTTACAGCTGCACCACCCAATGTAAATACATATCCACTAGTGGACTTTGAATTTTTTATATCAGAAATCCAACTAGCATCACTATATCCTTCTAATACAGCTGGATATCTTGTGTAGTGCAGTCCGTAATCACGAGTATATCGTAAGTACTTCAGTACTCGCACTATCCCTTTCCAATGATCTTGGTTTGGATTACTCGTGTATCTACTTAGTCTACTTATTGAGTAGGCTATATCCGGTCTAGTGCAACTCATCAGGTACATTAGACTTCCAATCACCCTAGAATATTCCACTTGGAAAACACCCTCTCCTTTATTCTTGAAAAGATGTAAATTCATATATATGGGTGTTCTGGCTATACCAGTATCCTCATTACTGAATTTATCCAGTATTTTATCTATATAATGTGACTGACTAAGAATGATTTCATTCGAAGACCTGTAAATTTTAATTCCAAGTATCACATCTGCAAGCCCCATGTCTTTCATATCAAACTTTGTATTTAACAAAGCTTTGGTAGTTTGGATCATATTATCGTTACTACCCACGATAAGTATGTCATCTACATATAGACATAAAATAACATATCCATCGTCTGTATCTTTTATATAGATACATTTGTCACATTCATTTATTTTGTACCCACTTTCCAACATGGCAGAATCAAATTTCTGATGCCATTGTTTTGAAGCTTGTTTTAGACCATACAGAAATTTCACCAGTCTACAGACTTTTCTCTCTTGTCTTGGAGCAGAAAAACCCTCAGGTTGCTCCATATAGATCTCCTCATCAAGATCTCCATTTAGAAATTCCATTTTTACATCCATCTGATGTATCTCTAAATTTCGTAAGGCTGCTATAGCAATCACCATCCTTATGGAATTTATTCTCGTCACTGGTGAATATGTATCAAAATAATCAAGGCCTTCATTTTGCTTGTAACCCTTTATTACTAGCTTTGCCTTATATTTATCAATAGTTTCATTTGCTTTCATCTTCCTCTTAAAAATCCACTTGTAACCCAAAGGTTTACAACCAGGAGGTAGATCCACTAACTCCCAAGTATGATTTTGCAAAATGGAATCTATTTCACTTTTGATTGCCTCTTTCCATAAAGGACATTCAGGAGAGTTTATAGCTTCCTGAAAGCTTTGAGGTTCGCTCTCGAGCATGTAAATAAGAAAATCTGGACCAAAAGTTTTTTCTGTTCTTATTCTCTTACAACGTCTAACTTCAACCTCATCATCTTGTCCATGATCACTATCTGGACTATCATCATAGACATTTTCAAATGTTCTTTTTGACGAACTCGGTCCCTCATCAGATTTGTATGGAAAATTATGCTCGAAAAATGTAGCATTTCTCGATTCCATTATTGTATTTCTGTGTATATCTGAAATCTCATATCTACACAAGAAATCGAAATGCACTGCTATTTTGTGCATAACCAATAAAAATGCAGTCAACTGTTTTTGGACCTATCTTTACTCTCTTTGGAATAGGTACAACTACTTTGGCTAGACACCCCCACATTCGTAAATAATTGTAGGAGGGATGTCTTCCATGCCAAAGCTCATAAAGTGTTTTTACCTCTTTCTTCCAGGGCACATTATTTAAAAGGAAATTTGCTGATAAAATAGCTTCCCCCCACAAGTTCTAAGGTAACCTAGAACTTAACAGCATTGCATTCATCATTTCTTTGAGGGTTCGATTTTTCCGTTCAGCCACACCATTGGACTGTGGTGAATACGGTGGAGTGACTTCATGTCTAATCCCATTTTGAGCACAAAATTCACCAAAAGGATTTACATATTCGCCACCGCGATCACTCCTAATTACTTTAATTTTCTTATTAAGTTGATTCTCAACTTCAGCCTTATAGAGTATAAATTTCCCTAAGGCTTCATCTTTTCCCTTTAGCAAATAGACATAGCAATATTTTGTGCTATCATCAACAAAGGTAATAAAATATTTATTGCCTCCTCTCGTTGGTGCAAATTTCAGATCACATATGTCACTATGGATCATATCTAAAGGTTTAGTATTCCTTTCAATAGTGTGATATGATAACCTCGTCATTTTTGCCTCAACGCAAGTTTCACACTTGTATTTATTGTCAATTTGAAATGTGGGAATATGATTTTTAAGTTAATTAATCTCCTCAGAGTATTATAATTAACATGTCCTAGTCTACCATGCCACAAATTGGAAGACTCAAGCAAGTAAACAGAAGAAGTACTAGCTTTATTCATATTTTTAGGCTTTACATTCATTACATTAAGTTTGAAAAGCCCATTGGCTACATAGCCCTTTCCCACAAACATATTATATTTTGACAATATGACCTTATCAGACTCAAACACCATGCGAAATTCATGCTTGCTTAGAAGCGATCCAAATACCAGATTTTTCTGTATATCTGGTATATACAGCACGTTGTTCAGAGTCAGGTCTTTCCCAGAGGTCATATTCAGAATCACCTTCCCTTCACCTTTTATTTCAGACGTTGCAGAATTTCCCATGAATAACTTCTCCCCACTTTCAGTTGGTTCGAAGGAAGTGAACAACCCTCTGTCTGAGCATATATGGCGAGTTGCACCAGTGTCAATCCACCACTCTTTTGGGTTTGACCCAACAAGATTCACTTCAGAAACTACAGCACTTAAATCGATATCATCGACTTCTCTGGTGAGTTTCTCCACCACATGTGCCATTTTATTTTTCCGTTTGGGCAGTCTGCAATCTGCCGATTTGTGACATATCCTGTCACAATTGAAACATTTCCCCTGGAATTTAGGATATTTAAATACCCCTCCCTTGGGACCTAGCTTGGAATTCTTTCCAGCAAATTTCTTGGTCTTGTAGCTTTGACCATGCTCCACCACATTAGCTTTAACGAAAGCCTGTGATGATGACCTCTTCTCTGATCGTCTATTGTCTTCCTCAATGCAAAGTCTAACAATCAGATCATCCATGCTCATCTCCTTTCGCTTATGCTTAAGGTAGTTCTTGAAGTCTTTCTAACCTGAAGGCAGTTTCTCAATAACACATGCCATTTGAAAAGCTTCACTAATCACCATCCCCTCAGAATGGATTTCTTGTATGATCACCTGCAGCTGTTGGACTTGACTAATTACAGTCTTGGTATCAACCATCTGATAATCCAAGAAACGACCCACTACAAACTTCTTGGATCCAGCATCCTCAGTTTTGTATTTTTTATCCAAAGATTCCCACAGCTCCTTCGCTATCCTCTTGCTACTGTATACACTATACAGAGCATCATATAGGTCATTCAGAATATAATTCTGAATTAGGTAGTCGGAACTCTTCCAAGCATCCACAGCCATGAGAGTACTCACATCGCTAGTCTCATTGCTCTCTGGTGCCTCTTCAGTAACCCTAAGTCCTAAATTTAAAAAATTTGGAAATATCTATGGTAATATCGCCGCCGACTGGTACAGAGGTGCGGCCGTTGGTGCAGAGGAAGCTTTCGGTGGAGCGAGCATTTCCGATGCCTTCTTCGATGGTGAGAGCGTTTGCGATGCCTTCGGTAGTGCCACTGACGAGTGCAAAACGAGAACCACGATATGAGGTGGTCGGAGGCTGCGTTCGATGATCTCCTCCACTGGTTTGATGTTCTCCTCCACTGCGTTCGATGGCTGGTGGCTGCACCCAAATACACGAACCAGTGGACAAGGTTTGAAATTTAGTTCAAACGGTGTGTTTTCAATTTCCCTCCAATTTTGACCAAGATTTCTTTGAATTTTCAATTTCCCTCCGAATTTAAATGAAACGATGCATTTTTGTCATTGTTTAGAAATTGAAAGTCAAAACTGCAGCCGTGTTACACCTCTGTGATTTAGGGTTCCCTTATCGAGTGCCTTAGCGGCACCGTATATATATATATATACACACACACCAACTTCGAATAGAATCTGCCATCAAAAAACAAATTCACACTTGCATAATTTTTTATTCAAAATAAGAAATTGTTTAGACCATATATTAATTTATTCAGATATTATATTGGAATAGCTTTGTCCCACATTTGTTTGGAGATGAAATGCATTGTAATGACAAAGTAGAAATATTTGTCTTGGAAGTTGAAAAAGTCCCACATTGGAAGTAGAACAAGCATCCAGAAAGCTCTTCACTTATAAATTGAAGTTTCTTCAATTTCGCCAGGGGCTCGCGAATCAACACACACCAAAAACATAGACTACTTAGTTTATTCTCGTTAGAATTGACCTCGAGTAGTCAAGTGTTTTAGTTGAAAATTTTATTTAAAAGTCCTTTGATTTGAAAGACATTTTGTAACCTTTAATTATTATGTTTTCAATAATTAATACAATCGTTTGATTAAGTTTGATATTAATTGGCGCACACTTTAATTTTCTTTGAATTGTCATAGGTTTGAAGTAGCATGCTCGTGCATTTACAGATGACTGATTGTTATTTTATGCAAAAATATCTTTTGGCACGCCCGGTGGGACACAATTGTTCAACTGAGGAAATGGTGCAAACTCGCTTAAAGAATCAGAAACTCGACATCCACAGCTGCTTTAGCAGCCGAAACATGTCGAAGGAAGACATAATGAAATGGATACCGGCAAGGCTCCGAACACGACAGAGATGTCCGCCAAGGATTCAATCCGTGAATTATCCCAAGAGTTGAGGGAGAATCACCAGAAAATGGAAACATTCCAGGAGACCCAGTAGCAAATGTTGCAAGTAATCATGGAACTGCTACACCAGCAGACGCAGATGACCCAAGTTGCATTGAATGGAGCAATGCCGACTAATAGCCAGGAAGAACAACATTTGCAGGCCTTTCAGGCCATACGCAATGGCAATACGCCAAGGACTGAGGCATTAGCCTTTCATGCCGGGTCCAGTGGAAACGATGTAAAGGTTATGCCTAAACGGCAAGGCCAGCCTTACATTCCTCCACCGGCTAGGAACAATGTTCCTGCTAGTAGGCATGCTGATAACCAAGGCCAAACCGTGAGGGATGGTCGGGAAGAACACTTAACACAAGCTTTCGAGGCTGTACCCAACATACATGGAGGGAGAGCGGATGTTTCGACATATAGAAACCTGCCAGCTTGAAACCAGATTCATGGCGAGGGACATGCGAAGCATTTTAGACAGAACTACATGAATGGGCACAATGATGCCCACGCCTATCAAGCAGATTTTCATGCCCCGGCGAGGAAGAACAGACCAAACTGGATGAACCATGGCCAAGGCATAGATCGGGAGGCGATCGAGACCATCATCCAAGAGATGATGGGTCTTGCATTTAGAAGAACTGAACGTCTGCCTTATAGGAAGCCGTACCCTAATGTTTTTGACCGGATCAAATTTCCTAGGGGATTCAAGTTTCCTGACTTCACCTTATTTTCTGGCGAGGAAAGACAATCCACCTTAGATCACATATGTAACATCCCGTTTCGAGAGAAAAATAATAAAATTTTCAAGTTTGACCAGTTTGACTTTTAGTGGGCTCGGAGTTGACTTTTTGTGTGAGCGTGCTATGGTTTTGACCGGGGTACCGTTGTGTAGAGCTAGTCGATACGAGTTCGTAGACTAGCAGCACGCTCGATTCGGAGTTAAAACCGAGAAGTTATAGTTAAATTTGTGTGAGTGGCAATTTGGTAATTTGGTTGAGACTGGACTTAAAAGGACGAAAATGCCCCTGTCTGCATCCTTAAATTTTGGCCAGATTCTGGAATTTTTCAGCCACACCAAGACCATCCCCCACCTTCACCGCGCCACTTTCGCACGCCGACAGCCGCCACACGGTGGCCGGACATGGCCGACCACCACCCGAAAATCGAAGCCAGCAACCTCCTCTTCCTTTCTCCACCGGTGGTTCGCCGTGAAACCACCTGGATCGCCGGAAATCACAACAAAACCGAGAGCTCGTGAACAGTTTGAACAGTCGCGACACCACCTTTGGCCAGCCATATCTCACTGTTCCGGTGGAGTTAGGGAGCGTTCTTGGTACCGTTGGAAAGCTGGTGCGACGATCTACATTTTGGTACCAAGATTGACGCCGGAAACCGCCGGAGCACGCCGGAAAACCGCCGCAAAGTCTCGGAAAAACCACCCCGAGGCAGTCACCTTTCCGGCTAGATCTACTCCGATCGCCGGCGAGTGGGACGACACAGCCACCACCACGAGCTTCAGAGCACGCCGGCGACCAGATCTGCACTTTCCCGAGCTCCGACGACCGCCACACGCGCCGCACGCGCCGCCCACAGCCGCTGCCGTCTTCCTCCACGCGCCGTCGCCGATCTCCTCCTTTTCCGGCGAGTGAGTGCTCACCTCCCGTCCCGACGCGTTCCGGGGGTCGTGGGCAAGCTTGCTGTCCAGTCAATTTGACCCAATTTCGGTCGGATTTGGAAACGCCCAATTCCGGTTGAGGTCCGATCTTCCGGGATCGATTCCGATCAATTGCTACAACGAATCTTGAAATTGAAGGTAGTTTCTCGTTCCTTGCATCTTCAATTTCGTTTCGGTATAAAGTTTGTTGAAATCGGACTTGAAACGGAAAAATCCATTGAATTTAGGGATTTTTGCCGATTAAGGGCATTTTTGTAATTTTCGAAAATATTGGGATATTTTCGTAATTACTGAAAATGTTGGGCAATCTTAGTATTTAGTGTTTTAATCTTGTATTTGGAGGCTTAGAGGATTCTACGAGCCTTTGGTTAATTTTTTGGTTTTTTTTTAAAAAGTTATTTTCGGTAAATTCTTTTAGGTGCTCGTACGCGATCGAGGGCTGGACCGGAGATCCAGCAGGAGCACGCTTCAGACCTGTGAGTGCATTTATTTTCTAAATCATTTGGGAATATATGCTATATTCGATTTCATTTATATTAATTTGTTTTGATTAAATTTTCTTGTGCATTTAAATTAAGATTATTAAATATGTTTTATGATGATTTAAATATTTGCATGAGTTGATTTTATGATTTGATAGATTTCATATTTATTGGAATATTTATGAAATTTGTGTTTTAATTGGTTGTTTAGCGAATTTGAAATGTTTTGGAGATTTTACGATATTGTGGAAATTTGGTGATTTTAAAGAAAAATTGTGACTTTGTGAAATTTAAGAAAATTTTGGGGCAAATTTTTAATATTCGATATAATTGTTGCTTTTCATAAATTCTGTTAAATAGAAGATTTTGGAAAATTGTTTAAAATTAAAAGGATTTGCAAAATGGTTTTAAAAATAAAGGATTTGAAAAATTGATGATATCATGGATGATTTTATAAATGATTTTGAGGAGTACCACACTGTATCGAGATGTACCGAGTTATATGAGTTCTATGCGCGCTATTATTATTATTATTATTATTATATATGCCATCCTCTGCTGCGGACACGTGTCGAGAGAGAGATGATGAGGATCCTGCCATGACGGATTTGGGACGCCGATTCGTTGTGATGACTGAGCCCCCCTCCCCCGCCTGTGACGCCGTCAGGACGCTGAGGGTCACACGGCACGATATATGCTGTGGTACCGGTTGGTTTTATGATGGTTCTGATTCATTGCGGATTTTATACCGGATTTGGTTTTATATTGATTGCTGATTTATACTGGTTGGGTTTTATAATTGTTGTTTGCTGAGTTTATACCGATTTGGTTTTATATTGGTTGGTTTCTGATTTTAAATTGATGGTTTGATTTTATGGATTGTGGCCTATGGCCTTTGGTTTCAGATTTTGACCCATTTGCTTGATCGTTTATGAAATTGTGTTTGACCATCAATTAATTATTATGGATTTCATTTACGTTTTTAGTGTTTGGTACGTGATTTCGATAATTGTTTTAAATTACGTTTTCGCCCCTAAACCGTTTTTATTGATTTAATGATTTGGGGTAAACCGAGGGTTTTGCGAAATGATTTTCAAAACGGGGAACCTTTCAACTGAGTGACGTGAGGTTTGAGTGTAAAGGTTTTAACGGCTGAAATTGTATTTTGTAGTTATCTAGGAGCACTCACGGAGATATTTATATCTCACGTTTTGTTATTTTTACTTCGTTCCCTAGGTCCTAGTTGCAGGTTCCCGTGGACTACCATCGGCATTTCGCATCGGCATTGCATCCGCTTATCGCATCTGTTTAGTACTTCTTCTTATGTATTAGACTCTGATCTTATTCTGTTCATGTTGGATTTGTATTATTTATATTTTTGTCTATCACTCTTAGTGGCTCTGTCATTCCCACCTACTTCATACATTGTTTCTTAATTATTCAGCATGACTCGTTGATTTATTGTGGTGCTTATTTTATCTACTTTTCGTTCATATCTTATTTACTATTCGTCCCATTATTGTTTATTTGTTTATTTGATTATTACCCCTTTCGGAGGAGGATTCTGTCGGTTGCCCCGAGGGGTTCTGGTGGAATCTTCCTCAGGCGGGGCCTCTCCGGAGAACCCGGAGGGATTTCCGGGGCGGGTCCTGTCAACATAGGCCGCTTCACTATCCAACGTAGAGAAACAGCGGCTACTGATTTCCTAAAGCTGCAACTATTTGCTAAATCTTTGACAAATCCATCTTTCATCTGGTACATCAACTTGCAGCCAAACTCAATCCATAGCTGGCAATAATTGGAGCAAAAGTTCCACGAGCAGTTCTATAGGATTGAGCTGGAGATTTTCGTGGCTGACTTATCCCACCTGCAACAAATGAATAGAGAGTCGGTGCAGTTATTTATAACTCGATTCAAAAAGACAAGGATCAAATGTTAACTGGACATACTGAAACGAGAGTTCATCGAGCTAGCACAATGCGGACTGAGTTACAAGCTTTGAAAGAAGTTTGAAGGGACATAATTCTATGACTTATTCTAGTTGTTCTCTCGAGCCACTCAATATGAAGGCATCTTGAAGGAGGAGTACCAGAGGATGAACTTGTCCAGAAGGTCATACTATAAGGGCCCGAATACTGAAATTCACTTGGTGGAGGCTGAGGACCAAGAAAGCATAGATGGAACAATTGAAGTGGATGCGGCGGAGGTAATAGCCACACATCCACATATTTGTAAGGCTCTTGCCAGACCAGTAAGGAACTAGAAAGTTCCACAACTGGTAATGAACGCGAGGAAAAATCAAACCAAGCCAGAAAAGGTCTACAATTTTGACATCTCCAAAGCTGATAAGATCTTTAACCATCTCCTGGCCGATAAGGTAATTAAATTACCTGACGATCATATTTTACCTACAGTGGAAGAGATGAAAAAGTCATACTGTAAATGGCATGGCATGTGGTCACATCAGACTACCAATTGTGTAGTCTTCAGGAACACTATTCAGACATTGATTGAGAACATTGAAGTTTCCACAGAAAGGGAAAGAAATAACGAAGGTGGATAGTAATCCTTTCCCATCAGCCGAAGGAAACATGGTTTCGGCCAATATTTTGGACTTGACAAAACCCAGAGTTAGAATGGACCTGCGACAAACGTCATTCAAAAGAGTTTGGAAAAGAGATGTCAAGCTTAGAAAGGAGTATTCGACCAAAAAGGGTGAATCTCCTTCTAAGATGATTTGTACTCAATGCAAGCATAAGGCTGATGACAAAGGAATAAAACGTCCGACAAGGAATCAAAAACTCGACATGACAAAGCACCATTGGAAAGTCACAACCAGAATTTTGTTTGCCAACGTCTAGGACCGAAGTTGCAGAACGGATTAGTGAAGTTGAACGATCAACACCGGGGGGGCAATCTGAGTCCAACCTCTAAGTCACTTTTTTCTAGAAACCATCCGACAAGATTGGTTTCCCATAAGATCGAGAAGCCAAGAACTTTTAGGCTACCAATTACAGAGGTAGATCGTTGGTACCGAGGAGGACATGGTTCTTATCAACCACCTACCAAAACTCAAAGTAGGCAAATGCAACGCCAGCATGCCGAGGCAAAGAGATCGACTGAGGAAGCAAAGACACGTGAGAAGGTTATCAAAAAATGGCCTATAATGATAACTTAACCAAAAAATAACAAAGATGATAATGTGTTGAAAGAACTAGAGTCACACCTCTGTGGTACAGATGGGAGACCAGAAAATCTAAAAAAGTTTGTTGCAGCTTCAGTTCAGAACGTTGTCGCCTCATCTGGAGTTTCAGGGACAAAAAAGCAGCGTAATGTTTGGGTCAGAAAACAAAGCGATGAGATAATCTCCTGCTTGAGAAACTTGGATGAGGATATAATGGAAGAAGACATGGTAGTTTCCTCAGCTGATAAAGCTTTAATGGTTAAATTCGGAACGATGGAAGAAGTAGCCATCAACATGGTGGCTATTCTGCCGTTGACATTCGAAGCTCATAACAACCAGGCAAGTGTGATGGAAAGAGATGTCATCGATACTGGAGACGTCAGGGCAGAAATTGTTGAAGGGTCCAAGTCTTCAAAAAATGAGTCAATTAAGTTTAGCTCCCAACAGATAGTGTTTCAAAAAAAGACTGAAGGGATGGTGCAACATCTGAAACCTCTTTACATCAACGCTTATTTCGATGGAGTATCTATAAATAAGGTTTTAGTTGACAATGGAGCAAAGGTAAATATCTTACTGGTTTCCATGTTAGCTAAACTATGTAAGAGTGAGCATGATCTCGTCCCAACTGATTTGACAGTCAGTAACTTTCAAGAAGGAATCACTAAGGCTAAATGAGTTTTTCCTGTGGAGATTACCATGGGGGGAAAATATACCATGACCTCATTCATTGTGGTAGAGTTCAGATCCAGCTACAATGCATTATTGGGGTGTGATTGGATTCATGCAAGCTTGTGCGTACCATCCTCGTTACATCAGGCTTTATGGTTCTGGAATGGCGAAAATGTTGAAGTGGTTTAGGCTGATAGCCGGCCTTTCTTAGTCAGTGCTAATGCAGTTGAGGCTTGGTACTATGAAGAAGAAGTTGGTCTCGTCTAATTTTTTGGCAACAACAAACATGGTCGTCCTGCAGGGGTTACGACCTGGAAAGATGTCAAGGTGCCTCACAAGATGGCGAAAGAATTTTGTGATGAGTTGGCACGACCAACAATTGCCCAGATATCAAAACTGAACACAAAAAGTTTCCAATGAATATACAACATAATGAAGAAGAGAAAACAATGGCGGTCCATACCACCATCAGGAAACTTGTGGCGTACATGGCAAAAAAGAAGTTGGAAAACCATTCGACCATTGATTTGGCCGAATGTATCATGGAAGATGACTCTGGGGTAGAATTAGAATTCATATTTGATGACATCCAACTGGCATTGAAAAAGATGGATGACTCCATGGCCTACGTTCAGGATCCATTGCTAGAAGTAAATGTGGGAACCGACGAAGATCCTCGACCAACCTGTATAAGTAGCATTTTGGAGACTAAACTGCAGGCTGAAATCATGGAGCTTTTAAATGAGTTCAAATATTGTTTTGCTTGGAATTACCATGAGAATCCTAGAAGTTGGTGGAACATCATCTACCAATTAAAGAAGGATTTCGGCCATTTAAGCAACCACCAAGAAGAATGTCGCCAGATGTCATGCTCAAGGTGAAAAAGGAAATTGAAAGATTAGTCAAAGCCGGTTTCATTCGAACGGCTCACTATGTAGAATGGTTGGCCAATATAGTCCCGGTTATGAAGAAAAATGGAAAACTTAGAATATGCATTAACTTCCAGAATTTGAACTTAGCTACACCCAAGGATGAATATCCAATGCCAGTAGATGATTTAATAGTAGACGGGGCAGCTAAGCATGAGATTCTTTCTTTCATGGACGGACATTCCAGATATAACCAAATTTTCATTGCAAAAGATGATGTTGCTAAGACTACTTTTAGATGTCCTGGTGCAATCGAAACGTTCGAGTGGGTCGTCATGCCTTTTGGTCTAAAGAATGCATGAGCTACTTATCACAAAATGATGAATGCAATCTTTCATGACATGATTGGACAGTTTCTAGAAGTTTATATTGACGATGTCGTGGTGAAATCAGACGTTCGGCGAGGTCATATGGCCGACTTGAGGAAGGTGTTTGAGGGAAGGAGGAAACTTAAGCTAAAGATGAACCCTCAAAAGTGTGCATTCGGAGTCTCGGTGGAAAAAAATTTTAGGCTTCCTACATAAGATAGGCATCGAAATGGATAAAAATAAAACTCAGACGATCGTAGAAGCCAAACCTCCTCTGAATAAGAAAGAATTGCAGAGCCTAATTGGGAAGATCAACTTCCTCATGAGATTCATTTCAAACTCCTCTGGAAAAATTCAAGATTTCTCAGCTTTATTGAAGCTAAAAGATGAAGAAGAATTTAGATGGGAGAGTCATCATCAGGAAGCATTCGACCGCATTAAGGAGTATGTGGCCAGTCCACTGGTTATTATGACTCCGTGTAAAGGCCAGCCGCTCAAACTTTATATATCAGCTACAGAAAACTCTGTCGGATGTCTGTTAGCTCAAGATAATGAACTTGGAAAGAAACATAGCAGTGAAACATGGCATAAGCATGAGTATAAGCAACAAAATATATATATCATATATGCATGAGTATAGTTTTGTTCACTTACCAAGGAAGGTGGCATCAAGGTTTGAGTACTTGGAGGTCACTGCAAAGAAGAAGATAAAGTTATAGTTTGGTAAAAGAAGTTACAACAAATTGTACCAAAGAGAGTTTATAAAAAAAATGCGTACATAATTTGGAACAAAGATGTCGGCTAGGTTGTGAAGTGATACATATATATGTATACTCTATTTGGAATTAAGGGCCAGCAAAGAGAATATAAAAAAAGGGAAAAATGCAGCTTGGAAGTTTTAAAACAGAAACAAAAACAATAATTACCTTGATTTTGACGTTGAAGTAAGAGAATACTTTCAATCAGTTTTTTCAACAGCAATTATTGTCAATATGCGCAGCAAAGAAAAATACCCTACGCTAAGTATTGGAATGAACTAAAATCAGTCATAAAGCTTGAGCAAGGATAAACGTGAAACTGAACTTACATGTTGGACTGCAACGGAGAGGTCTTTTATTCTACGGTGAGTGTCAGCGGCATGTGTGTGCAGCTAGGGTATTATCAATGATTGTGCTAAAAAGATTAAATATGTGGAGGCTGCCAATTTTTTGGAAAGAAATATATTTTTTTGGGATATATTGTTATATTCGATTGAGTTCCCAAAATATATTTATATTTTTGGAAGGAAATTTGGCAAGAGGGACATAATTTAAAGTTTGCCAATTTTGAGGTACTTATAATTGGAAAGATGCAGATCACTAAATCTTTGATGGTGTGGATAGTTTTCATGATAAATTATATTTACAACACGAAGAATCAATTTTGCTCTGCAATTTTGTCAACAAAATTACAAAGCAATGGGGCAATGTTTAGACCATATATTAATTTATTCAAATTAATATTTAATTTATTCAGATATTACTTTGGAATAGCTTTGTCCCACATTTATTTAAAGATGAAATGCATTGGAAATAACAAAGTATAAATATTTGTTTTGGAAGTTGAAAAAGTCCCACATTGAAAGCAGAACAAGCATCCAGATAGCTATTCACTTATAAATTGAAATTTCTTCAATTTTGCCAGGAGCTCGCACGTCAACACACACCAGAAACATAGACTACTTAGTTTATTTTCATTAGAATTTACCTCGAGTAGTCAAGTGTTTTAGTTGAAAATTTTATTTAAAAGTCCTTTGATCTAAAATGCATTTTGTAACCTTTAATTAATACAGTTGTTTGATTAAGTTTGATATTAATTGGCACACACTTTAATTTTTTTTAAACTGTCATAGGTTTGAAGTGGCATGCTCGCGTATTTAGAAACGACTGATTGTTGTTTTACACCAACATAAATTTATTTTTGAAATATAACTCCAATATTAAAAAAAATTGCAATTACTTTTTTGAGTAGTTGGTTGGTGAAGAAAAAAGACATAAGTTTTGAACACATTGATGAAGAAAAAGACACTTGCCTTTGGGAAAAAAATAAGAATAAAGAAATAAAGTCGTTTTCATTCTATTATTAAAAGGTTACTTTTTATTGAACATAAACAGGTTGGGAAAAAGTGTAGGAAAAAATCTTTTTAGAAGGATATTTTTCCAAATCAAATAAAATCTTAAAAAAAATCATTTGTTGGTTCATGAACTTTGAGAGAATGATCGATGCCTAATAGATGAACCTGGTCAAAGAGGGTATTTTAACTTTCCTTTTGATCCTTTTTGGTTAGGACTTTGGTTCCCAAATGTTAGCATAACAAGAGGGTCTATTATCCTCACAGTGCAATTTGGGGAAACTAGGACCTACCCATTTGGACAAGTAACAATTAGGTTATCATTCATCAAAATAAAAAATCAAGCTACATAGATTGATATTGACCATCAATTTCCTTCATCATTTTTCAAATTTATTTACCAATATGCTCATCATTGTATTGTAGCTGTCCAAAATCCAATAGAAAGCAGTATCCACTGTGAATAAATAGAAAATAACCACGGAACTCAAAATCATCGCCAGATGGCTCCATTTTGGTACTCGGATTTTTCCCTCTTCAATATTTTCCTTCGGGGTCGAACTGAACCAAAGCATCGATATCACTTTTCCTTCGCCGATGTGAACCAAGGAGTCAATTTGAAATTCCTTCATCAAAGTGAACTCTTTGATTTCCAATTGGCAGATTTCGTTTTTTTTTTTAGGGAAATTGCTGCGTAATCAAAAGGGGAAATTGCTACGTAATATTCAACCTAACCCTAATCTGAGACGATATGTTGCTTTTTTGGGGGAGGGAATAACTGATACGGTGGATTTAAATTGGTCGGGAAATGGTTGACTAATCACTCACTTAGCCCTAACAGAAGACGATGCGGTGCATTTTTTTTTTGGGGATGGGGGGAATAACTGCTACGATGTGTTATAATGGAGTGGCTACGAGTGGGTGCTACCGTGTTGCCGATGTGGATTGGTGAAGAATAGGTGGAATAAAAAAGCCAGCGTGGCAACATCTTACAGCCACATCATCAGGTGGTGTGAAAGATGCCATTAACCCTCAAAATATGCCTCACATGACTCATAAGTATGTTTTATCACCAAAATTGAACGGAAACCTGAAAAATGAGTTACGGTAACAAGCGAATACAAGTTCAATGATGAAAATAAGACAAAAAAAAGTTTTGGGACTAAGTTGTAAAATCTAATATAGTATAGGGACTTAAGGTGATAATATCCTTATATATTTTATGTACAAATAATGAGTGTTAAGAGACTTGAACTTTGAAAATTTACCAAAAAAGATTTGAATTTGAATGAAGGTTTTTTAAATTCATCAGCTAACAAAAAAGGCCTTCTCTCTCTTCTTTAATTTTTTTTTTCTTTTTTTATTGTTTTCCGGGGAACTTTGAATAAAGACTTTTGGTTGTTTATATTATCTAAAACAACATAGATTCAGATGTTTTAAAATTGTCTTTTCCAAACATAAAACACAAAATTTTATTAATTAAGACAAAAATCAATAAACTTATAGTTTCTTCATATTAATATTATTCATTTTTTTTATGAAAAATATGTAATTAGAGTTATTATTATTTTTAAATATAAAAAGTTATTAAGTTTGATTGAAAGAAATTAATTAAGAACATCTTTTCCTCGGTTGAATTCCTATATTAAAAGAAGGCACCATGGTTGCTCATATTTTCTCTACAATGGGCTTTTTTTGGTTAGAAGGTTGTATTGAACTTATAGTTGCTCATGTTTTCTCTAGAATGGGCTTTTTTTAGTTAGAAGGTTGTATTGAACTTATAGTTGCTCATATTCCTTTTATTATTATTATTATTTTGGGTATATAATTTGTTTATTCTCAGGGGAAAAAAAAAAAAAAAAANATACTTTGTATATACATGTCAAAATAGAAATATTAAAAAGCCACAGAACATTCTATTTTTTTCCTATAACTCTGTGGGATTTGCATTGCATTATAGAGTTCCCCAAATCTTAATTTTTTGCTTTCATAATTTCATTTCCTCACCCTTTATTTTTAATTAGGATTATTTGTATTTAAGTATGAATTTTTTCTTAAAAATTTAAAATTTTCTGTTAGTCAATTTGTAAATCAATTTAAAAATTAAAATTATGTATAAAAATTATAAATTTAAAATTTAATATGAAAAATTTAAAATTTAAAAATTTAATATGCAATTTGATCAAAGTACAAAAATTAAAAGGAAATTAACCCTTTTAATTAATACATATATATATATATATTTATATGATAAAGTAAACTGAAGAAGAGAGACTATGAAAAATAGCTGTTAAGATATTAATAATTTATTATTGGATAAAGAAATTAAGAAATGGGATTATTTATTGTTTTATATACGATTGAATAAATGAAAATATGTAACAAAGTAAATGAACAAATTTATATATTAACTTACGGCCAATTAATATTAAAATTTTTTTTTTTCCTTTTTTTGTGTCCACTTTTTTTTAAATTGATGTCTTGAGAATATAACTCACTTGACTATAGAACTAGAAAGTCGGAACAATTAATATTAACACTTGGAGCCATGCCAAGAGATACCAATACATTCTTTTTCAAGGGCTGTACAACTTTAGTAATTCAAAAGGGATTTAACCTTTTCCCTGAACTTGAATAATACCAAATTATCAACAACAAAAAAAACTTGAATAATACCAAAAGAAAAAAAGGCAAATGTTCTAAAAAACAATCCGTACAAATAAGATTATGGCCAACAAAGCCCACCATCTTCCTATTAAAGACTTTAAGCCTTTGGATCCACTGCAGGCTAGTTTTTTGTTATGATATGTGCACACTGGCTGTTTCCTGCAGTATATCCACAATCAACTTGGAGATCAATTTCCTCGAATGATCGATCATATATTATTTTATTTTTATTTTTTTAATTTTGTTAAAAGCCTTTTAATGTGTATGGGAGAGTTGATTAAGTTAAAACCTTCAAATATAAAAAGAACAACACTACAATATCAAATTTATTAACTAAATTTTTAATATCTAATTATGTATAAGTTGATTAATAGTTGATAAATTAATAATACTTTGCAATCACATAAAATAATTTTAATAAAATAATATCACACAATCAGTTTAATACTAAAAATTTAGTTCATTTAGAAAGCATTAATTCAAGTATGAATGTCAATCGGGTCGAATAAAACTAGAATGGGGAAAAACCTTATCCGATCTGACAATAACCTGGCCCGGTTCAAACTCGTTCCAACTCCTTAACAATTAACTTTTTCCGGCCCAATCCAGTTTAAAAGGAATAAAACACAAAAAAGTCTTGATTTTTCTTCTTTCTTTAAAAAAAAAAAATGGAGTATATGAGGCGGGTGACCTGAACCTGAACCTGACCCTGACCCGGTTTAAAAGGGATTAGAGTGCAAAAAGTTTTAGTTTTTAGTTTTATTTTTTATAAAATAAAAATAAAAACTCAAATATACGAGGGGGATAATCCGAACCCAATTAAATTTCACTATACCCAGCCGGATACTGCTGGGATCCGACCCGATGGGTGTAATTGGCATTGGTAAATATTGAAAAAATGCAATTTTATTGTGTACCTGGAGGAGCAAAAGGAAACAACGTAATCGGTGCCAGAGCAAGTGAAAATGCTGGTGGGATCATCATAAGCATAGCTATAAGCAGTGGGACACGTAGCCTTAAACTTCTTGGAATAGTAAGTAGGCTGGCAAGTCATCGGATTCCCATAAACCCCTCGGCAGCAATACTCGTCTGTGTTGAAAACGTCGCAGGCACTCCGGCAAGCCACCGTCTTCCCGCTCGCTTTCAGTGCCAGCTCCGACGGACACGTGGTTCTCAAATCCCCGTCGCAGCCGGCGACGCTGCAGTTCCCTTTGCCGTTGATGGGGGTCACGACCACCGGCAAGTTGAACCCGTCGACCAGGCTCACGTCGTAGAAGTCCAAAGCCGCCAGCGTGAACTCCGCCAGCGACGCCGGAGTATTCCCCGACGCCGAACACTTCAGGGAGCTTCCGCAGGCTGCGGTCTGGCAGGACCCGTTCCCGGTTTTGTCGAAATTGCAACCCGTTCGGCCCCACATCCGACCCACCCACCCGACCGGTGCCGTGAAGACCATGGACTGCCCCGGTTTCAGTTCGAAACCTCCGCCGTTGAAGTTTTCGCCCGGTGTGATTCCCGGCCATACCGTCTCCTTGCAGTTGTTTATTATGGTGAAAATTCTTGCACATTCTGAAACTTTTACTCCTGCGTAATATTGAAACAAGGAAAATAAAATTTTATATTATTTTATTGTTAAAAACATATATATAAAGACGTCATGTTTTTCGAAAAAATACAAATAATAACACTTGTTCAAAACAAACCAAATATTACCTATATGATCAAGTAGAAAATAAGAGTTAAGACGGAGTGAAAGAAAGAAGAAAATACCGGAAGAGAAAACGATGGCGAGCAAGAGGAGTGGAAAAGATACATTGTTGAGATGATGAGCTGCCATGGAAACTACTCGAGAGTGTGAGTGTATATGTTTTTAACTTTTGATTATGTTACGGCGTCACATATAAAGCAAAAGGAAGAAGAAGAATACGTGTGGTGGGAGAGAGAGTAATTAATGAAAGATGTATATCTAGGAAAGCTTTCTAGGCATGTGACCAATGCGATTCTTTTCCTAATCCTTTCTTCCAAGTTTTCAGGTTCTATTCCTTTTTTTTTTTTTTTTTTTTTCCGGGATGGATTTGAATATAATATTCTAAGCGCTATTTTTTGAGCTTAAACGTTCTCGTACCGACCTAAGGGGGAAAAGAAGAAGGCGGCTTCTAGATACACTATTACCAACTGTAATATATATGTAAAAATCTCCACTCTAAAATAGAAAAGTACTAAATTTACAATAATAAGTTTTTCCCTTTTTTTTTTGAAAAATATCACAATGCTATTTTTATTTTTATTTTTATTTTTTTGGTGAATAGGTAAATATCACACTACTAAATCATGAAAACGGAAGATCAGTGGATAAAAGTTACAAATTCAATCAGGATGAAAAATATGAGAATATAGGAATTTTTTTGTATTTTTTTTTTTGAAATTAATAAAAGAATTATGAAGTTATGAAAATATTCGTAATTCATTTTACATTGGTACATTTTTTTTTAAATGAAATGGTTACTTGATGAGATACACATAGATTGGCTATCTACACTATCAATTTTTTTTTCTTTTTTTTTTATCATTTAAAAAAAAAATTAGTTTGGTTTTATATAGTTTTTGTAACTACAATGACCAAAAGAGGCTAACGGACCAAATAACATAAATTATAATACGAATTTATGAAATACTTAAAAAGCATCTTATTTCGATGACATGTAGAGTTTTTTTTTTAAAAAAAATCGATGACATGTAGAGCTGCGGACGCGTCCAATTGACGCTTTTTGGATAGTAATTTTTCTTAATGGGTTTTATTCTAGTCTTTAAAGGGGGCTTTTTTTTTTTTCTTTTTTTTTTCTAACTTTTATCTAAATTTGTTTGGAATTTTTTTTTCCAATTTGGCAATACACGGTAAATTGATTGCAAAATTTATAACAAGTAAAATAAAACTATAAATAAAATACCTATTGGGGCAAAATAAAAAAAAAAAATTTGGTTTTGTTATCATTTAAAAAAAAAAGTAATTAAAACTATCAATAATAGTTAATAAAAAGTGAAATTAAAACCAACGAAATTTCAGCTTTTCTTCATTATAATCAAAACAAAAACTAAATGAGAGTATATTATAAAAAGTACTGATTTGTTGGGAAGTAAAAACATGTTGACTTACCAAATACTCAATGTGTCACATTAATTAATTAATAATTTAATATTAAAAGCAGATGAGAAGCAAGTTTAACACTTGTTAATTATCCAAATATAAGATGAAAAAGATAATTACTAAAAATTAACAGATATAATGAAAAAGACATACTACAAAATTTTATAAGAAAAAAATTAAGGGGCACATACCCAAAGTGGGTATACCATTGCTCATATGGTAAATAAGAATGCATTCAATTATATTTTGATCTTTTATAAATCATTTTGGACAACTAATTAAATTATTATATAGAATAAAAATTTCATTGACAATCATTGCTGATGAAAAATCAATTTTCTTAAATATTAGGTAGTTTTGTCTATCCAAAAAAAATGTAAAAGAAAAAAGAATAAGATAGTGTTATCTAGTTTTCACGATTATAATCTTGAGAAGACTTTTTTTTCTTTTTTTTTTTCTCGATGATAATTAACCCCCAGAGACAAAGAGTTGGTCTCATAAATTCTAGGCCGGCCCGAGTTAGAAATTATGTTTAGTGGGTCAATGCCCTTCATTTTGGGTCTTTTTTTTTGTTTTTTTGCCAGATGCCAGAGGCCAGCGAAGACATTTGGTCATTGTATTTTTTTAAATTACTGTGTATTTATTAGTGAATTATCAATTATATTATCAATTAAAATTTTATTTATTTCAAAAAATGTCAATCAATAATACTCTTTTCTTTTTTTTCTTTTCTTTATGCACGTTATCTGTTTTTTTGTTTTCTTTTTTTCTTTCCTCGCACAAAGTCATTCTTCCTGTTGGATCTCTTTTTAATATACATACATATATATATATACATACATATATATATATATATATATATATATATATTCTTCCAAAAATGCATACGCAGAGGAGCATAACGGAAAAAAAGGAAAACTTATATATTAAAAAAAATGTCCAAAACTTATCAGCCCAAACACATATAGTAATGGAGAATATGAAAGAGTGAGTTGTTGGTGAGAGAAAGAGAGAATGAAATAAAGAAAAGATTATACATTAAAAAACCGCATACAACCCTTGATTAAAATAAAAGGAGAAAGAGAAAGAGGAAGACAAAAAAAAGGTTCAATTTTGCGGGGGAAGGGAGTGAGGAGGGGCTGGGCAGACTGGGGGAGCAGAGGAGGACAAAGAAAAGATTTACCTTGGTTATGATATCCTAAAAATTTGAAGGTTAGTTTCCATGTTTTACCTTAAAAATGAATGAATATGGATCATAATATTAATTTGTTTCTCCACCATGGGACTAGTGGGAGGCCAAGGGGTTTCATTGTGGGACTGTGTGCTACAAACTAGAACAAGAGACAAAAATAGCCAAATAGTTTGTATTGATTGTTCACGACTAATAAGTTACAATCCTATCAAATATATATATGCATTTTGAGTACATGAGATAATAATCCTTGTAAGTAAAGCAGATTAATCCACTATAAATGATACTAATCTAAAACAACAGAAGACTGCATAATCTCTTAGTCATAGACTAAGGCAGTTGTACATATTAGGTTAATGTTTATCAACTAATAGCTTGGTCAAGACTTATCTCTAACACTGTAGGAAACCAAAGGGGGTTTCAAATTTTTTTTTTGGAGACCACCCGGAACGAGTTTAGGTGAAAAAAAAATGAAGAGAGAGAGAGAGAGACCTTGTCGAGAGAGAAGGAGAGAAAGAAAATAGAAATAGAAAGGAAGGGAGAGAAAATGAAAGAAAAAGGAAAAAAGACTGGTTTTTTCTTCTTCTTTTTTTTTTTTTTTTTTATAAGAATTAATTNTTTTTGTCCATAAGGATTAATTAATAATTTATCAGTAAATGAATAGTGAATGAAGACAAAATTATAAGTTTTAAAATAATGAGCAAATGTCTTAACAGGGTTATAGCTGCAAAAAAAAAGAAAAGAAAACCATTTTAGCTTCCCAGTAGACGGTCCAATTTGCTTCTGTGGTTGTACTTTATAGCGCTATGAACAGGCTTTGTTTCGGGCCTCCGTAAACTATAAAGAGTTTATTTGGGCCGGCCTTGTTGAAAATTTTGCTTAATGGGCCACAACCTTCGAAGGCTCTGATTTCTTGTACAGTAGGAATGGTCTAGTCGAGCTATATTTTGGATTTTGCAACCGGGCCTCTAAAAACTAATCTCCAACCACAGCTTCTCTCTCTCTCTCTCTCCTCTCTCTCTCTCTCTCTCTCTCTCTCTCTCTCTCTCTATATATATATATATATATATATATATATATATATATATATATAAACCAACTTCAAATAGAATAAACCAAAAAAAAAGAAATTCACACTTGCATAATTTTTTATTCAAAATAAGAAATT
>QANX01004935.1:34852-53071 GCA_003254975.1 Ochetophila trinervis
GGAAGTGTAGGAAAAAATCTTTATGAAGGATATTTTTCCAAATAAAATAAAATCTTAAAAAAAAAAATCATTTATTGGTTCATGAACTTTGAGAGAATGATTGATAGATGAACCTGGTCAAGTAGGGTATTTTAACTTTCCTTTTGATCCTTTTTGGTTAGGACTTTGGTCCCCAAATGTTAGCATACCAAGAGGGTCTATTATCCTCACAGTGCAACATATAGGTTTGGGGAAACTAGGACCTACCCATTTGGACAAGTCACAATTAGGTTATCATTCATCAACATAAAAAATCAAGCTACATAGATTGATATTGACCATCCATTTCCTTCATCATTTTTCAAATCTATTTACCAATATGCTCATCATTGTATTGTAGCTGTCCTTCCAATAGAAAGCAGTATCCACTATGAATGAACAGAAAATAAATCTTGGGTTAAAAAAAACATTTTTTTTCCCAAATGCTTTATTGCATGGTAGATGCAAAATAACAATATTGAGTATGAAATGGAAAAATAAATCTTATGAGTTTATAACTAGGAAAATTAATGGAAAAGTCTAATAGTAAAATTACTATTTTTTCTGACAAAAATTCAAAATTTGAATTTTCCATTCGAATATCAAAAGAAAAAAATAGAAAAATCATATTATATATGAGAATTGAGAACTTCTTAAAAAAAAATATTCCTTGAATCAGGTGGAGATACTTTTTATTTATTTATTATGAATAATCAAGTGGAGACTGTTTAAAAATAATAGGTCAAATCATGATATGATTAAAATTTTACTTCAAAGGTTAAAAAGGGGCTTGACTAATGATAGGAAGCATTATGATGATGTATGAAAATATCCCATGAGAAAATGGTACAAAAACATTTTGTTGATAAGCACTGTTACATGTTGAAAATACTTTTTAAGTTTTTACTTTGATTAACTTGAACAGATGGAAACAACAAGTTGAAGAATTAGTTGAGACTTTGAAAAAAGGAAAAAGAAAAAAGGTGTTAGTAATTGGATGATGTCTATGACATTGGACCGATAACTACCTTGGGCCACTGTAAAAAGCTTTCCAACAAGAACGAATTGGGCTGCCTTTGATTCCAATTAGCTGTCTTTCCACATTTGGATCAATAGGCCCACAAATAATTGTCAAAGTATTACTGAAAAACTTTATATTCGGGTTATTTACACGGATGTCCACAGTTAAGAGCAAAGGAAGACAATTATTACCAAAAAAAAAAAAGGATATTACCAAAAAAAGAAAAAAGAAAAAAAATGGAAGACATATGTTTATGTTTTTAAAATTTAAAATTTTGAATATGTTTACTGTTCGTCGTTCCGAAAATAACCTTATCATAAAAAAAAAAAGCTTTATAGAAATTGATTTCTCTCGCTCAGATTTAATATTTTTTTCTCCTTTTCATTCTCTCTCTGCTTCAGCTTCAGCTTCATTGTCATTTAAATTATTTTCATTCTCATCGAAGCTACTTTCATTTTCATCACCTTCCACCATCATCTGTTTTAAGATGTATGAGTTTGAGTGAGGAAAAAAAAAAAGAATAACGGAGGAAAAAAATGTGATTTCTGCAGAGTGGCAGGGCATGGCGAGTGCTGATTTTAAAAATAAAATAAATAAATAAATAAATAAAAACCACCACCATAATTACATTATTTGGATGGATGCTTTTGGGAATAACATAGCATGATGCGTCGAAAAAATGGATGCTCACTGTGGGAGAAAAATGCAGGCCATGAAAGTCGAAATCCAGTAGAAATTCTGCTTGTTGCTTCTTTCTTTTTTAATATTATTTTTTCTTTTAGTTTGGGGAATTGTTAATTTGTCAAGTGATTTCTATTTTTTTTCTTTTTCTGGAATCTAATTTTGGATGATCATTGTGAGAAAGTGGGAGAGAAGGAAAGAAAGAAAAAGAAAATCTCTTTTTCTCCTCTCTATTTTACTCTAACCCGATGAACATTTCTTCTTTCTCTTTAGAATAAATAAAAATTTATGTAATGGTATTATTAATGTTTCACTGATCGGTGAATATTAAATATGAATATAAATATCAATTTTGAAAAACGTGGACATATATCTTCACTCCCTCCTAATGGTGAGCATGGGCGTGCAAGTAACCCAAAATATCTTCAATTGGCCCAATGGCCACTTATTTTTCTTAATAAATTTAGGAAATAAAACTTATATTTTATAGTTTATAGAATTAAGAATCTTAATTGGTATAAGACCGAAAAGAGTAACAAATCAAAGATATTAAAATGCAATTATATTATCTCTCTCATGATAGAAAATATAGTCAAAATATTCAAAACAAAAGATAAGTTTTCTTAAAAAAAAAAAAAAAAAAAAAAAAAAATTTAACTAGATTGGCATTATGAAGCTGGACATCTTGCCCAATTCCAAAAATAATTCGGCCACTGGGCAAGTTGCAACTTTTCCGGTGACAGATAAGGTAATAATTAGGGATGCCAAATGAAATAGCCCAAAGAAAAAAGACATTATTATGTTAAACCTCAAAAACCCAACCCTCTAAAAAGAGAAAAGGAAGGTTTTGGATCTCTTTTTGTAAAGCCAGTTGTCACACGTGTGGTACTAATCATGTTTAGCACCAAAGCCAGCCTCTAAGCAATCATTCACTCCCATCTTAGTCTCCCCCACATACACTCAAAGCTCACACCCCCACAGACACACACTATTGCTCTAATATTATTTCTTTTTCTTTATTATATATATATATATATATATATATATATATAAATTTTTTTTTCTTTTTTCCCATCCATCCGTATAAACAAGCTCTTTCTAATTTGAAAAAGAGTGCATTGTGGGCCACCCCGCTCGTGCATTGCATGCTAGGATTGGCCCATCAACTAAAAAGCCCACATGAAAATTGATGAAAAAAATGGAGAAATCAAGAAAGATATCTAAAAGAGTATGTTACTGTTACATGCGGGTGACAAATTCATGCATCACAACCCAATGAATGTAAAGTTGGAAAACCATGACATAAAATATTGATGGGGTCATAATTAGAAGGGTAAAATGGAATTGATGTGCAATCACATTCCTTTGTGACCTTGCCAGGTCCCCCACTTGGGTGATTTATCATAATTTGCTCCTAAAAATTCTTACAAAAAAGAGAAAATAAAAAAAAAACGTTTCTTTTGTAGTCTATTTATAGTCTGATACACTCATTCTTTGCTTCCTCCCTCATCACACTAGTAAGGTCCATAACAATGGCGTCCGAGAAGGTTGAGACAGTTATAGCGGGAAACTACGTTGAAATGGAAAGAGAAGTGGGTGATTCAGAGACTACTAGTAAGAGCAAATTCTCTAAGTATTTTTGGCACGGTGGTTCAGTCTATGATGCTTGGTTTAGCTGTGCTTCTAACCAGGTTCTTAATAATCTTCATCGTTAACTTGTTACTGATTTCAAATTTCCACACGCATATATAGTTTTCTTTTTTCTTTTCGTTTTTTCCTATTGGGGTGTCCGACTGACCGCATTTAAGCATTTATAGGCATGCAGATAGTCGCCAATTAGATAGTATAAGTTAGAGATGATGTCGTGATTATCAAAACATTTAGATGATGTCGCCAGTAGAAAACTTATATATACCATCAAGATATTCTGATCAATTTTTTATTAGAATTGTCAGTAAGTATCTATTTTGTGACAAATTTAAAATGATTATTACTCAATGATTTATTTTTAATTGGGATAGTTTTTAGTTTTGTTATTAAAAAATTATTTTATTAACAATGTTGATGAAAATTCTATTATGATGTTACAATAAGAGCGTTACTTTATATATGTATTTAGATGTCATGATTGTTACTAAAGATGTTTTTGTGACAGTTTAGCTATAAAGATTCATTAAAAATAATTTTAGTGAGGCTTGAATTTCTAGATATACAGATGGTAAATTTTTCTATCTTTTTATAATATAAATATTTATAAGTAATTTGTAGATCATCGTTGATAAGCTGATAATAAATTATCTATTAATAATAATCAAAAGATAAAAACTTATTGCAACATAGATGACTGAATATATATATATATATATATATATATTTTCTCTTATATGGGCTCTGTGATGAAGTTCGTGCAGTAACTATTAATCACAAATCTTGTACAATTTGGAACGGTAAGTTCTATATATATATATATATATATATTGATAATTAAGGTTAAATTTGCAGGGGTTTTAATGGGAAGTAGTATACATGATGCAGGTAGCACAGGTGCTTTTGACACTGCCATACTCTTTTTCACAGCTTGGGTTGTTATCTGGAATACTTTTTCAGCTTTTCTACGGTTTGATGGGAAGCTGGACTGCTTACCTTATCAGTATACTTTATGTTGAGTACAGAACCAGAAAGGAAAGGGAAAAAGTAGATTTTAGAAATCACGTTATTCAGGTAGAGATAAAAAAAACACACAAAAAAAAAAAAACAAAGAAAACAAAAACAGTACTTTCGTTTTAATTCTTCCAATTAATTTTCTTCACATAAATTTATATGCTTTTTGTAGTGGTTCGAAGTTCTTGATGGTCTTCTTGGAAAACACTGGAGGAATGCCGGCCTCCTTTTCAACTGCACTTTTCTTCTTTTCGGATCTGTCATTCAGTTAATTGCCTGTGCAAGGTGTATATATATATAATAAATTAGTATCACTTTAATTTCTCAATTTTTAGTTTAATGGGTCATATATATAATTAATTTTTAATAAACATATATATATATATATATTGATGTTAATTTACAGTAACATCTACTACATAAACGACAATCTTGACAAGAGAAGTTGGACTTATATTTTTGGAGCTTGCTGTGCCACCACTGTCTTCATCCCTTCCTTTCACAATTATAGAATTTGGTCATTTTTGGGACTCATCATGACCACTTACACTGCATGGTATCTCACCATTGCCTCCCTTATCCATGGCCAGGTACATTCATTTCTACATATACTGCACAATTTGTTTGATTACTTTGTACTTTTTTTGTGTTTTGTTTTTATATGTTTGTAATTATTTTGTGTTTTTATTCATTATGTGTTTGTAAGATTGACGGAGTGAAGCACTCGGCCCCTACCAACATGGTTCTCTACTTTACTGGGGCTACCAACATTCTTTACACCTTTGGTGGACATGCTGTTACAGTGTGAGGATTAATTATATATAAATCAACAGTACTATATATTTTACTGCTTTTACATATTTTTTACAGTACATATAACTATAAATTTTTAATTTATGTATATATTTTTTAACAATAATTTTAAAATAATATTATAATTGATAATAAATTATTAATGAGGAGTCAATAAATTTTTAGCTTTCACATATTTGCACATGGGAAGACTGGGACACACACATATATATATATATATATATGTACATTTACTCGGTGCATTAGGCTGCTTGACTGACTCGATACCAACATTTAAAGGAGACTTGAAATGTTTGGAGAAGGGTCAATCGGTTAGCATAAACGGCACGACAATATCTAGTATAAAACTTTTATATATATATAATAAAAATAAATTAGCAAAGACGGTCTCAGATTTTTAATTTCCAAAAATCCACCTCATGGAAAGAATGACATAAATCCACCTCATGGAAAGAATGACATTTATATATATATATATATATATACATATATATATATTCTACTAAGTTTATCGGGCTGTCCGATTGACTTTGAAAAAGTGTCAGTCCGTTAGCATAAACTGCGTGACAATATCCAGTATAAAACACACACACACATATATATATATATATATATATATATATATATTCTTGAAATTACAAAAGCATTAATTATATGCATAATTGGCTGAACCGTGTCCCATTTGAGGGTACAGTATCCGTACAAATTGGAAAAAGAAACTCTCTAAAGAATGTATCCCACTTGGTTTCTAAACTAAAATCCACATAGAGAAAATTTAAGTTTGATTAAAAAAAAATGTTGAAATCTAGTTGGGATTAATTATATATATAATTTGATAAGCTGAGGATGGATTTTGCATAACTGCAGGGAGATTATGCATGCAATGTGGAAGCCACAGAAGTTCAAGCTAATATACTTGATTGCAACACTCTATGTTCTCACTCTCACTTTACCATCAGCTTCTGCAGTTTACTGGGCTTTTGGGGACATGCTTTTGACGCATTCCAATGCTCTCTCCTTGTTCCCAAAGACTAGATTCCGAGACACAGCTATCGTACTCATGCTCATTCATCAGGTCCGTAATTATACATATATATATATATATCACGCTTCTTTTTAAGCTATATATTAAAAACCCATTTAATTTCAAGCAAAAATATTGGATTGGAAGAAAGGGTTTGATTAGATTTAATACATAAATGAGTTGGTTTGTATTAATTGTATAAATGCAGTTCATAACATTCGGATTTGCTTGCACTCCTTTGTATTTTGTGTGGGAGAAATTCATTGGAGTGCATGAGACGAAGAGTGTGTTGAAGAGGGCACTGGCTAGGCTCCCTGTGGTGATACCAATTTGGTTCCTGGCCATCATATTCCCATTCTTTGGACCCATCAACTCCACTGTTGGCTCTCTTCTCGTCAGCTTCACCGTCTACATTATTCCTGCTTTGGCACACATGGTTACTTTTGCTTCTGCTCCTGCCAGAGAGGTATTTATTAATTTCAAATCATCCCCAAAAAGATCATTATATATATATTAATCTGATTTATAATATGTCGACATGATAGTTTTACATTAACCAATCTTTCAAGTGATTAAGGGTTAGTTAATTAAAAAAAAAAAAACCATCACATGGATCTAATATCAATATTTACTACCAAGTTGTTACATTCAATAGAATAAATTATTGATATATATTAAAATAATTAAATCATTTTTTGCCAGTTTAATAATTTAATTTTTTATTATTTATTTTTGCTACTAATCTTGACAGAAATAGATGGTCCTCGAACCATTTGACTTGATTTTTTTTTTTTTTGCCGTATTCAATTGATTATGATTTATTTGGTTTTGTGGTAACTAATTGGCAGAATGCTGTGGAGAGACCACCATCAATTTTAGGTGGATGGGTTGGATCATACTCAATGAACGTGTTTGTGGTGGCGTGGGTTTTGGTGGTGGGATTTGGGTTCGGAGGATGGGCAAGCATGCTCAATTTCATTCGACAAATTGATACATTTGGTCTATTCACTAAGTGCTACCAGTGTCCACCTCATAAGGCTTGAGTAGTAGATTTCCTTCTTTTCATTTTCTTATAAACAAGAAAAAAAAATTAACAAAAATTAAGGATACATATGTAAGTGTGTAAAGAGATTGTTATTTGTAACCTTTTTCTTTTTAAGTTTTTTTCTTTTTACTTTTTATTTTGATAAGGTTATCTCTTTTCGTTGGCATCGAGAAAAGGTGTGAGGGCAATCTTGGCCACCCCTATACGACCTATAGTTGTACCCCTGTTTGTGTTGATTAATTTTCCTTATTAATCATAACTCCATCTTGTTTTTTTGGCCTTTTAATTAATTATTTAGTTTTTTATACAGGTAATTTAGACAAAGTTTAGTTAACTTACAATGGAGTACTTATGCATATTTATCTATATACAAATATCTTTATACTAGATTCATGTAAAAAAAAAAAAACAAAACAAAAATACAACTTATATACTAAAATATAATAAAATTTTGAATTACTGTTCTATCTCAACCTGATGTAGAAGTGAAACACTCATTTTTTTTTTTCTCCCAAAAGATGCAAACTCTTTCGAGTAAACTTCCATAACTAGTGGGCAAACTTTATAAATTTCTGTTTGATTTTTTTTAATAAAAAACAATTTAGAATCTATATTGTCCCTATATTAGATAAGGCTCCTACATCATTCACTCTTACCTAGAAATATGCATTTGCATCACATTCTTTTGTCTATGTATATATTTGGTGAGAACTCAACAAGGATAAAAGAAGCTATAAAGGAAAGTTTTCACCAAAAAAAAAAAAAAGAAGCTATAAAGGAAAGGTCCATAAGGACCAAACTGAAAAGTGGTATGGGGTTGGAAAGGTCCAATTTTAAGCTCACTTTTTTTCTGATATTGTTAGGTTCTTATCGTTTTAGAAACAAATCAACCTCACTTCCTCTGTTTGATTTAGCAAGGTAAAAAGGCCCATGTGGGTGCCAAAGACTTTTCACATTGAAAACAGTATAACTCGATATATTTTCAGAACCATTAGAGAAATAGTTACTTCTTCGGCTGCACAATCGCAATATGCAGCTGTGATTGCTGTGATTGCTGTACTGCAATACCCATTATTGTAATCAACATGGAATGGAAAAGGGTTTAATGGTCCCAATGATTTTAGAAAGGCCTAGCTTTCACTATTTTCTGTAGGTCCTCTTTGGCATAAAATCAATGTTTTTGCCCAAATAATGTGTTCCTAATGTAATACGTGCCATTATTCACCAAAAAAAAAAATGTAGTACATGCCCTTTTAATGACAAACGACAAGAAAATGTGCAAATCAGTATGAGATTTCGATCCCCTAGTCTTTTTTCGATCACCTAGTCATTGGCTCAACTAGAGGAATAGAACATGAATTATTGGTTGTTTACATCACAATGACAGAGAGAAAACCATGAAAAAAAATTTAGTAAGAACTTGCCAACCTTTTTTTTTTTGGGTGAAAAGATCTTGCCAACCTTGTTACCTATTGCTGTCAAAGAAAACATATTCACACTCCCACCGTTAAACAGCTCACCTAATCTCGGTCAACACCGATCATTAACCTACCAAATTAAAGATTTTTTGCAGGCCTTTCAAGCCCTTAAAATTTGAATAAAAGAATAAAAAAATAAAAAAATTAAGCTGTCGCTGTACCACCTATTTCTATTAAATTTTTCAATTAAAATGTTGACAAATAGTAAAAGTAAATAGAAAAAATTAAATATTAAATTTAAAAACATTGAAATTTGATTATTTTTAAAAATACATCAATTATTTTATATACTTGTCAAAAATTTTACGAAAATTTTTAATAAAGATAAATAATCAAAACACCACCTGATTTTGTCTAACAAAAATTTAGTATAATCTGTATCCATTTATCGAAATGCCTATAATGCTTTTTAAAATACTGAGTTTGTGAGCCTTGTGCCCTATGAAATCAGTTGGTCTTTAATTGACAGGGACAAGATAGTGCAGAGAATTATAGGGACGTTGGTGTCTAGGTGGGCTTTGTATATCTGATGACCGCCTTCATATGGCCAAAAGTAGCTTTCATTCTGAAAAGAAAAAAAAAAAAATTGGGAACAATACAACATGGAGAAAACTGTATCCTAAGAAAGCAATGAACGATATTGATCAATACCCACTAGAAAGTAGAAACCCATTAAAGTTGTTTTTCTCTGTACCTTCTTTTTTTCTACACCTAATTCGAACAAATCTAAATAGAAGATGAACAAATAGATGGAGTAAGGAAAAGGGAAAAAGGGAAAGGCAGCTGATTGAGGCAATAATATGAGATTTTTGCTTTGACAATAATATCAAATTGGGTGAGAAAACAGAATCAGAAACAGAAACAGTGGTAAATCAGATCATATATATGTTTCTACAATGAGAAATCCAGCTTTTTTCTTGGTGTCACCATTGGAGCAAAGGAGAAGTGTGAAGTCAGGTGATGAAACATTCAAACAAACAGTAGGTTGGGTTATTAGAAATTATCAGTTTCTCTCTCTCTCTCTCTCTCTCTCTCAAATGAAGGGGGACAAAAACATTTTCCTATTAACTTTCCAAGATAACGACTGTCTGGTCATTGTCATGGAATGTTTCTATTATTTCTCTTCTGCTTCTCCAAAATCATTGAATCTCAAGCTTTACTAGTCAGGGACACTTGCTTTTTTTGACCACTCACGGGAATTTCCATGAACAATTAGTTTTATTGTCTAATTAAAATTATAGAGTAAATTACATTTTGGTTACTTTCAATCTTTAGAGTTTTGTAATTGAAGTTTTTAACTTTTTGATAATGCAATTTTAGTTTTCAATTTTTTAATTTATTACATTTTGAGTTGAGTTTTGACTATAAAATTTAACAATTATCTTACTGACTGATATTAATTTTCAAATTATAAAAAACTAATACAAAATATTAACATTATTTTTAATATTTTATACATATATTTATTATTAAAAAAATAAATACATATCACTTGATTATATTTATTTTATCACATTTTAAACTAAAAATTACTAAAAATGTAAACTTTTGTAACTAAATTTAAAATTTGACATTTTAATATTTTCAAGTTCGAAAATTAATATAGTTCAATTTAAGTCATATAAATTTGCTGTTAAAACCTATTAATCAGAAGTAAAAAATAAATAAATAAAAACCTCAAATATAATAAGTTGAAAAATTAAATATCTAAATTACTATGTCTAAAAGTTAAAAGTAAAATATTTTTTTGTCAAATATTGTAAAAATAGAGATTTTATGAAATATTTTCAAATCTCCAACTTGGAAAAATATCCTACCTATCCAAAATCAAATAAAAAATATATATATATGCTTGTTTTCTTGTGGTAGTAGTTCTCAAATTGACATTTGAAAAAACTCATAGATTCTTAACATTCCAGGTTCTATTCTAAACCACGAAGGGGTAAAGATCTTTTAATTTCAATATTTGGTGAATATGAAATGCATTAAGCACAAAAAAAGACCCCAAAGAAAGAACAACGGAGCAAAAAAACAAACCTAGGCCAAACAATTACCTCTCAAATCTTGGATATCTAAACCAGGAAAAGAGTTGATTCTATCAAAATAAGCCAACTGAGCAAACAACTCATAGATAGTAACTGGAGAAAAAGCAAAAAAAAAAAAAGACACATTAGAACTAAACGAAGCTTTTGCAATAACATCAGCCACATAATTAGTGTTCCTTGGGTGCCAAACCAGCTTCCAGTCCGATTTGAGAAACCTATTCTAAATATTGATGAGATTGTAGTAGGAGCCCCACCCTCCATTATCGTAAGAGTTAATTAGCTCAACTGCATTCTTGGCATCCATCAACCATTCGATCCGTCCTTAGTTCTCCTCCATTGCTAAAGAAGATGACCATTCAAGTGTTTGATCTCTGCTTCTAACACCGAAGAACAAATAAGGAATTTAGATTGAAAATGCAAAATGATTCATGCAGCATTTCTAATAACGAAAGCTCCAGTCGCTTTTTCTCCTTTGACACTTGCATCAATATTGATCTTAGCTCCCATTCCAACCAGGGGAGTCCAAAAAAAGCATGAATTCCAACTCATAGTCTTTGTCATCCTCTTTCTCAAGGAACTCCCAATATTCCATAACCAATCGATTAAGCAAAATGCTCGACTGATTAGTAGCTTTGGGATTTTTGAACAAAAATACATTTTTTATGTTCCAAGTCACAGAACAGCGAAGCCAACAACATCGAAAATTTCTCATTTGAAATGTCTTTGGAAATCAGGTATGTGGGGGGATTAATAACAAAACTTAGAAGCTGATTGAAATTTGTGACTCCCCAGTTATCAAGTTTAATCTTCCACTGACTGCCAAAAGCAATAGTCTTGACACTCGGGCACTCATAAAAGATATGAAACAGGGTATCTTCCTTAGCTCCACAAGCAAAGCAACTCCCATTGCCGTTTTGAGTCCTTTGAAGAATAGTAAGGCTAGTAGGCAGCACTTTAGCCTTCATCCTCCAAATAAAAACTTTTAACCTCTCATGGAATTTTAGCTTCCAAAGGCTAACCCAATCCCTATCATTATCATTAATATTGACCAACTACAAATAACTATCTTTTAAAAAAAAACTCTCCGAGATCGTTGATTTTCCAGATGAATTTGTCCTCGCACCTAGTATCCGGCCATTTGATTTGAAGAATAGCATTTGCAAACTATGCATAAAAAATCAAAAGAATTTTTTGCACATTCCAATTGGCAAGCTCTAAATCTTTTAGCTCAATAACCATTTTTAAACAACTCGGGTTGATTCCTTCTTTTAGTCTAGGGACTCCATTCTTTAGAAGAGGAATCCAAAGATCAAAGATAGGGTGGATCCCAAACCCATTACCCAATCTGAACTTGGCCCTTTTTAGAATAAGCTTCTTGCTCGCCAATATACCTTTCCAAACAAAAAAGCTTCATTTAGAGTCTTCACATTCAAAAATGGATTTTCCTTTCAAGCATTTTGCCTTTAGGCATCGGACCCAAAGAGAGTGTGTCTTTTGGTTTGCAGATATCCTTCCAATTCTTAAAGGCAAAATACCCCGATGACATAGAATTCACTTGCCACCAAAACTTTTGAATGATCAAGTCCATCTCATTACATATAGATTTAGAAATAAGGAAAGTGGTCATGGTGTAACAAGGAATAGATTGAACGACAGTTTTAATAAGGGTAGTTTTACCCGTTTTAGACAGCATGTGAGTGTTCCATCCTTGCACCCTATTCATCACATTCTCTTTAACTTTGCCAAATTTCTCCCTTTTGTTTTTACCGAGACTTAAGGAATTTCTTAGATAAATACTTTGTGGTCTCATCTCCTTTGTTCCTAACACTTGCTTAATTTGTCTTTTCACAGATCTAGCAATATTCTTAGAGAAAGGAATATTGAATTTCTCCTCATTCACCTTTTGGCTAGACAAGATGTAGTATTTATCCATGCATTTTTTCACAGCTTTAGCTTCATTTTCAATTGCTCTACACATCACAATAAGGTCATCGACATACATAAGGTGGATTATTAATGGTGCACCTCTGTCAATGCCATGCAGCTTTCCGTTAGCTTCGTCATTGTTGAACAACCGAGTCAGAAATTCTGAACACATGATGAAAAGGAGAAGGGAGATTGGATCACCTTGGCGAAAGCCCTTATTAGGAGTTAGTTCCCTGCAATACTACCATTTATAAGGAATGAGTAAGACACATTGACACAATTCCAATGCAGCCAACAACCTTTCTTTTAAAATGTTCATTGAATCCCTAAACAGCCATAGCTTTATCCAGGAAGCTCCATTCAATTTTATCATAGGCTTTTTTTTAGATCAAACTTAAAAACCATAAGACCACATTTCCCTTTAGTTTTCTTGACTTGATGGACAATTTCTTAAGTGAGAATAGAATTTTCAGCAATCCACCGATCTTTGATAAAAGCACATTGATTATCGGCTATGATCTTGTGCATCTCCAAATTGAGATGAGTAGCAAGGATTTTCGAAACTATCTTATAAACGAAGTTGCATAAGTTTATGAGCCTATAGTGGTTGACATTTGAAGGTCCATTTATCTTCGGAATTAACACCACAAAAGTACAGTTTATAGCATGAGGGATGGCTTGAAGTTTGAATCATTCCTTAACAAAAACCATCGACTCTTTCATGGACTGTTCTCCAGTAGGTTCTGTAGAAAATGCCCGGGTAACCGTCAAGCCAGAACTTTTAAAAGGGTGGAGGTTCCACACAGCCATATTTATTTCTTCCATGTTTGGGACTCGAGTAAGCATAGTATTTTCAGCATCTCTAATAACACTTTCCCCTAACTCTATTACTTCCTCTAAGAAACTAGAAAAAATTAATTCATAGAAATCCTTAAGTTGGAGATGAAAGCCTCTACAATGGTCTTCTCATCAGTTATCCATTCTGAATTTGTCTTAAGAGCATTGATACGATTGTATCTTCTTCGGACAAGAGTGATCACATGAAAGAACTTTGAATTCTTGTCTCCGTTCCTCATCCATAATTCTCGAGACTTCTAACGATTAATTGACTCCCGTATATTCCTCTAGATTCTCAATTTGTCCTAGATTTCCTTTTGATAAGCCAAATTGAAATTTTTCTGCTTTTGAAGTAATTGCAATTCTGCTTCGAACTCACTTATCTGCTTGTTGGCATAGCCAAAAACCTCTATGTTCCAAATCTTCAAAGCAGATGTGGTATTTTTCAGACTTTTGTAAAGCTGATGACATTCCATGCCTGGCCTTTGGTCCTTGTTCCAAGCATGATGAACTACATGAAATGATGATGGGTCAGTAGACCACACTTGAAAGAACCTAAAAGGCCGCCTTGCCTCTTTTTTTTGGGTTGACAGTTTTGATGAGAATCGAACAGTGATCCGAAGCCTCCATTTGAAGATGAGTCACTGAAGCCAATAGGAATAATTGAAACCACTCCTTATCCACAACTACTTTATCGAGCCTTTGTTTAATCAATCCACCTCGTAAGTGATTGTTGACCTAGGTGAACTTCATGCCTATATATCCAAGATCAATAGCTCCAACCTCCTCCATAATCGATTTTAGGTAGAGCCTCTTATTTCAAAAACTTCGACTTCTAACTTTTCATTCTTCTTTTGTGATCTCGTTCAAATCGCCAAAAAAATCTAAGAAAATCAAAGGTTGTCAATGGTTTCAGGTAACAACTCCTAGAACTGGTTTTTCTCATGGTTATAAGGTGTGTCGTGACAAGCAAAGAACTACCATATGCACGCACCCTCCGTATTCTCCACATTATCTCCTATGATTCTTTCGGTATTCTATAGACCTATTAAGAAAAGTTCTTCATTCCATAAAAGACTAAAGCCACTGGCATTGCCTTTTGCACCAACATGCCATCCATTGGTGAAGCCCAAGCTTTTCATGATCCTTTCCATTCATTGCTCATTAGATTTTGTTTCCATTAAGAAAACACAATCATGTTTATGCTTTCTAACCAATCCTTTAATAACCTGCAGAATCTTCTTTCTACAAATACCTCTACAATTCGAAGAAAATATTCTAGGAAAGTATAGGAGAGCTTGAACCTACCCGTTTCCCCGGCCGGTTAAAAATCCCGTCAAGATCTAGAACTTTGGCCACGATCTCTATCTCTTGTTCTCGGAGTGAAAATTCTTATTCTTGAGGCACTCTGTCTAGCCTCATTTTTTCATTATTTGCTCCTACTTCCATCTCTTCAACCATGAGAATGCCTAAAGCTAAAATTAGGCGATCCTTGGATATGAAGATTTGGTAGATTGCTATCACTGTAGCACTCTTGGGCTTCTATGATTGGTGTGATCAGTGATTCGTGTTCTTTATTATGAAATTCTTCCTTGAAGAAATACTTATATCGTTCTCTAAACACGTACCTTGACAAGTCATTAACCACCAAGTTTGGTGACATGGGCTCATTAGAAAGCAAAGTTTGACACTTTGCTGGAGGTGGCTTCAATTATGCAAGATGCTCTTTTGCGAGAAGCCCAGTTTCCTTTTGGATAGTGTCAAAATGGATTACCTCTTATAAAATTGGGCTCAAATTTTTCTCTCCCCTAGCTTGCCTAAGGCCTGAGTTTCCAAGCCCAGCGATATTCAAAATGTTCTCTGAATCCTCCCTTACTAATTTATCCATATGTTGGGCCTTAAAGTTAGCAAAATTATGGACTAGCTCAGTAGCCCAATTGGTTAAAAAAGTATGATCAAAATTTGAGACTCTAATTTGATGCAGAATCGTCGTTTGTAGATCTTCCATATCGTACAATACATGTATATTCAGCTAGTGGCTCAAGGTATCCATTTCCAGGCACATAGAGTAAGCTACTTGCATGTCTGCAGTAGGACATGATTAAATTGAATCTTCGATCATCAGTGTCTTTCCGCCTTTTGCCTTTGCATGGCAAGTAGAATCAAAATTTGAGACTCTAATTTGGTGCAAAATCGTCTTTTACAGATCTCCCATATTGTACAGTACCTATCTATTCAACAAGTGGCGAAAGGTATTGAGTTCTGGGCACATAAAGTAAGCTGCTTGCAGGTCTGCAGTAGGAGATGACTTGATTAAGTCCTCTATCATGAGTGTATTTTCCCATTTTGCTCCTGCATGGCATATTCCATCCTGGAAAGCGTTGGCGTTCTGCACTGCCTTGCTTTTTGCCTTTTTTTGTCACAGGACTCCTCATTCCTCAACTGAATTAATAAACAATAAACTGCATGTTTGATCATCTTTGATCTAGGGACCATAGATTTTAGCCGAGATTCCATTACTAGTCAACACCATTGCCGGAGAACTTAGATTGCATTTTCCCGTTGTGTGGTTTATTATGGCACACGTAAAACAAATGTCTGATAATTTTTAATACTTAAATTGTATCCATACCTCTTCATTGCTCTTCTTATTAAGAAATAAATCCAAGGGGATCGGATTCCTTATATCAATATCTACTCTAATCTTAAGATATCTATGGCCAAACACATATCGATTATTGAAATGATTTACATGCAATTATCCAATCTTGTTGCCGATCATTTTGGCTGTATTCACATGCATGCATCTCATTGGAAGGTCATGTATATGTATTGTGATCGTAGTAGTATCAAACATGATGTTATGGAGCGAGACATCCATTCCATTCTTTGAAAATAACATGTACCCTATCAAAAGACCAAGGTCTCCCTTGGAAAACATAATCTTTGTATGCTCTTGATCGGAAACATAACTTAAAAATATCCTCAGCACTTTTCAATTCAAACAGATCTGTGAAAGCTCCAAGCTTTAGAGATAATACCAATAACTATGAACCTACTAAATTTTCTTGTAGTGAGGATCTTTCCCAAAAAGACACGATTTGTATTCTGAACCCTATTATTTGGATCATCCTGGAGTTCCAGATTTTGAAGAGATTCTTGGAGTTTTATAGTTTTTCTTGTCCTGGTCCGTCATACTTAAAAGAAGGAGCTATTAAAGCTCCAAAGCCCTATGTTCAGAAGAAACAAAGGAAGGATGATGATCAATCTGAACTAACTTAGATCACCATAGAAGCTTCATGTGGTCTTTATCTAGAAGTTATATTTATCTTTGCCATCCTTGTGTCTGTTGCATCGGAGACCATCTCATAAAGCTAAATCAATAATAGTACAACTTTAATGTTGGGAAAAAATTGTTTAATAATGTCAATTTTTTGATAATGTCACTGCAGCTAGAATACAATTTTAGAATTCATTGGTCCAATAGTTTAATAAATGATAATCTTACTTGGACAATGCATAGGAGTAGTATTTTTTCAACAAAGTTAGCTTATAAAGCTATTCATACTCATGGACCAGAAAATCAAAATTCAAGTTTTTGGAACATGATATGAAAGTAGAAAATTCACAAAAGACTCAAGTTGTTTTTATGGAGGATTGCCACTGACTCATTGCCCTGCCAAACTAGCAGAGTTCAAAGCTTTTATAAATGTTAGACTTCAGGGTTATCCTTTTTGTTTTTCAGGTAGACCTTATGCATTTGTTTGTTTATTGTGATAATTCTAAAGTTTTATGGTTTGCTAGCAGGTTGTCTATAAGAATCCATGCTCTTCTATCCAATAGTGTGGTTGAGCTTGTTACTTTTTACTTTGAATCCTCCTTATTTTTTCAATGTAGCATTACAATGAGAAAAGTTTTGTTCATTAATTTAAAGTTTTACGCCCCCCCTTAAATCAGCAACCATAAGTTTTGAAAGGAATGAGGGAGGAGCACATATGCCATCCGTAAAATCAAAATTAAAATTATTTTTCAAAATAAATTTGACAATACCATCAGCAGTCCGATTAGTCTCCCTGATATGCCACAAAAATTTACAATTTGGAAACATCTTCAATCCGTTTCTAATCATAATTAGTTCATACCTTGTGTCCCAGGCTGTAGGTTCCTCTTTGGAGTTTATGGCTTTGATTGCTTCCAAAGCATCTGAATACTATTCAATTTTGGTCCAGCCCTTAGCCTCAGCCATCTCTGTTGCCTATAGTACAGCTTTAATTTATACCTCTCTAGTAGATCTGCTCTTAGTTATCTTTGCTGAAGAGAACATAAGCCATCCTCTCTCATCTCGAACCACCATTCCCACTACTGTTCTTCCCATATTATAGGCAGCATCCCAGTTGGATATGCAAAATGTGACCAAGGATATTTTTGATGAATGGGCAAACATCATTTGAATTTAAGGCAGTTGCTATGCTGGAAATAGAAAGTGATTTGGATTCTCCAAAAGTTGAAATATATACCTTAATTCTTGGGCAATTACTACTGGTTTTATCAAGCTTAATTTTGATGCAACAGTTACTTCTAATTCTTCCACAGTGGCTGTTATTACCAGGATTGTATTATCATGATTTTGAGACAGGGCTTTTTTTTTTTTAATGGTTGTTTGTCTATTT
>QANX01004936.1:0-56636 GCA_003254975.1 Ochetophila trinervis
TAGAATATAAATTATAGAAATAAAAAAAATATATACATAAAAAAATAATCATTATTGGGTCTTGCCAAAATATTCTTTAATTGGTGACGCACTGCGTCGCTAAAAGACCTTTAGCAATACTATGCGTCGCCGTATCCCAAAATTAATGGCGGGATTAATTCCCACCAATCCAAATTTATTTTTCCACTCTTCCCTCCACTACCCTACACACCCCCCTCAAACCCAAAAAGACACTAGTATTTTCAAATTTTTTTCATTTTTCATCCTCTAAACTTGTCAACGCTGGCAATCGGGTATTTTCCATTTGTCTTCCTCTCAAACTCATCAACGACAAAGGCAACCAAAATTTTTCATTCATATATATCTTTTTCCAACAATCTAAATGACCCATAGTGATTTCACTTTTTTGGCGTCGCCGCTGAGTCCCTCGAGTATTTTTTCCTATACTCCGCCGTTGGACCTCGGGTATTTCTCCGTACACGCCGCCACCGAGACCCGAGTGTATTTCTTCTTACACGCCTATAACAAAGGTACATATAGTTCATATTGTTATACATAAATATTTATTCATATATCTAAATGCACTTTAAATGTATATGGTGAAAAAACTACTTAGCTATTTATAATGATTAATATTTTTCTATCACTTTTGTATACACAAAATAAGAATAGATAATTATTAGTTGATACTTATTTGAACTATTTGTTTGGTCTATAAGTGTAATATCAGGATGTTGTTTGGACCTAGCAGTACATAGATAGTTTTAGAGCAAAATGGATAGCTGCTTTGCTCCAATTTATAACATCAATGTAAGATATGGTATTTCAATTTATATATATACTTTTAGGCGACAAAAACTATGTCACATTTAATTATTGTATTTATGGAAAGATATAGATGTTTGTAATTTTGTTGTTTGCATTATTTTTATATATTTGCATTTTTTTCTCATTTGTATTTTTTATTAGTAATTGATTCTCATTATTACTAAATTAATCATTTGCAATAAATCATTCATTATTTTATAAAAGATAATGAAATTTAAATTTGTTTACTTTTAATTAATAATATTTATACATTTAAATTAAATTGATAAAATATTCAAATGAGATTAAAAAATCGTTTAATTTGAATTATCTAGCGATGTCTTGTATAGGAATTTGCTACAGTTTTAAAAAAATGGCCTAAATAATTAGCGACAAATGTCGTCGCCAAATAATGGTATTAGCAACAAATAATTTTTGCGATAAATGGACAGTTGGAGACGCACGCGTCGCCAATTTAGATAAATTTCGTGACAAAATTTCATCACAAAAACTAATAATTGGAGACGTTAGCGTCGCCAATTGTGGGGAGAATTGGCGACGCTAGTGTCGCCAATTGGTAAAAGCATTGGCGACGCTTGCGTCGCCAATTGTGAGGATAATTCCCGCCAATTGTCTGTTTTTTTGCGACGTTGCATGTCGCCAATTGTTTCATATTTGCGTCGCAGATATTTTTCACTTTCAGCGACACCCCTTTCCCCGACACAAGATATTACGTCGCCGTTTACAATTTGCGACGCTATTTTTGTGTCGCCTATTAAAGTTTTTGGTGTAGTGACAAGAATGCGGCGTTAAATGAGAGGGAGAACACTTTGCGAAAATGAAAGGAAAGCTAGGAAGATCCTATATGAAATGATAAATTTATAACCAAACGACATTGTTTGATCAAATAAAGGAATTATTTGGTCAGATAAGATGCACTATTTGCGTCGTATTAGGCTTTGGTTAGATAAGATGCACAACGTCCATCATAGTAGGTATGATAAGATGCACTATGTGTGTTGTATTAGGTAAGATAAAACGCACTATGTGAATCTCATTAGGCCTTATGCAGCATAAATAATGTGACGCACATTATGCGACAAATAATGTTCATTGTATTAGACTCTAAGGACGTCGTTTTGAGTTTATATGACGGTTTTATACGTCATATTGGATGTGTTTTTACGACATTCAATAAGCGCCGTATTAATGTGACATGTATTCTCATAATCGATCGTGACACATGGCTTTAACATGTCATTTAGGATGTTTAATACAACAGGTTTTTAGTGAACATCTTATTTCCACAACCTATATTTTTTGGATTGTCTTTTTAATGAAAAGAACGTAGTATTGATTTTTTATGCGACACTACTAGAATTACAAGTCTTATTCGGTCTCCAGACAATTGTCGTAAATGACCCATTTTTCATGTAGTGGATGCATGTGAAAAGTATTCATAAATATCTAATATTACGTGATGCTAGCTACAAAAAGTGTTTTTTATTGTGTACAATTAGAGATGCTTGAATGGCCTTTTTATTGTTTTTGTATATTTAGCGAAGTAATAAAATGAGTCTTTTTGTTAGAACTGGGTGACACTTCCTTGGTGTCATATTTCTTTAAAATTTAATGTTGCTTTTTCACATTTAGCGACAAAATTGGGTGACAGTTTAATTCAATAGTGTTTCCTAATATTTTAACTTTTTGTAAAATATAGTTGAGAATGGTACATACATTTAGCCATGCTTGTGGAAGAGATAAGAATGATATATATAGATGCGAAAAGTAGGTTGATGAATGATAAGTGATTTTGAAGTCCATGGGATGAAAAAACAATGGTGAGTAGAGGGTGACACTTTTTTCAAAAATTGCAACATATGTCAAAAGTTTTGCTAAATGTCTCATTTTAGGTGACACTAGCTACAACAAGTGTCATCTATTGTGCACAACTAGCTGTAATTTAAAAACGTGACAAAATTTTACATATTTAGCAACATAGTGGGGCGACGCTTTATGAAAGAAGCATCCCCTAATTTGTAACTTTTAGCCACACTTTTATTGCATCATTTTTTCTTTAACTTTTAGCGGTGCTTTTGTACATTTTGCGACGAAAAGGAGCAACACTTATTGTATAAAAGTGTCTCCATTTAGAGATGAAAAAGCCAACACTTTAAAGTGTTGTTTTAGAGTTGTTTTTGGTAACGCTTTGTTAAAGCATGGCTATATGGTAAAAATTAGGTGATATTTGTTACATAAAGTGTCGTAATTTGTACACACTTAGCGACAATGATATAGGAAACGTAGCTAAATGTGCAAGAGAACCTCATAATTAGCGGTATGTTATTAAAAGTGTCGTTTAATTTGCTTTTTCAGGACGTTTGGCTATAAAGTGTCACTTATTTATTGTCGCCTATTAGACTAAATTGGCATAGTAGATATTTTTATTTTATTAGTTTAAATTTAGTTTTATTTTTTTTATTTAAGTTATTAAATTATTCATATTTAAATTATATTATTTTTAAACTAATAAAATGAAAATACACCATTTGCCACATTATTTTCCTAGACAATGGTGCATGTAACTCTACTGTTATTTATACTAAAAACATCTTCTAATATTAAAAGGAAAAATAAATATACCAATTTTAATGAAAATAATTATTTGAAATAATTCTAGCGGAATTTAGATGTAGATAATATCTTATAAATGTATACATAGTATGATTGACATATCTTTTCATTTTATATTTTTGCAAAAAACATGTTTAACATGTCTTGAAAAGTAGAATTTATCACAATGTATGATTTAATATTCTTGCGTAATTAGTGTATATGGGTATTAATATAAATTGCTCAAAGTTTTTTTTGGAATATATTTCACATATATATGTATATGTTTTATAATTATAAATTTCACATAGTTGAAAGATGCATTGCAGCCCTATTTCTCTTTGTCATAGATAAATGATGAATTTACTTAATATCCAAAGATTCATATATTCAAATTATATACATAGAGGGGTAACTTAAAAAAAGTATATATATTATTATTATTTCTAAATTTTAATTTTAATTTTTTTAAATAATTAATTTGTTTCCTTTATAAAAAATAAAATAAATAAAATAAACATGAAAAAAAAAATATATTGTTTCCAATTTGAAACAAACTCAAACGCTGTTCTCGTTCTCAGCCTAGCTAGTTCAATCTTTGAAACTTTCAAACCCTAAACTGGATGCCCATAATCTCTTCACACACAACAATGACCCACTAAAAACCAAAGAAACACACAGCAATAACCACGTACTAACATATCCATGGAAACAAGATCCGCAAAGAAAAGAAAGCTTTCAATCTTCTACACCACCAGCTACAACAACAATGAAGAAGAAGAAGAAGAAGAAGAAGGCAGCGACTATATCAGCGAACTCCCAGACGCTGTTCTCCATCACATTCTCTTCCTCCTTCCCATTAAAACCGTTGCCCAAACCAGCGTCTTATCCAAACGATTTAGATCTCTCTGGTCCACCTTCCCGGACCTCGATTTCACAACATTGATTAATCCCATCGGAACAAAATCGCATTCGCACAGTCCTCCTCCTCCTCCCAATAACAAAGCTAGAGGCATAGACTTCATAGCCCAGATTCTATCTCTCCGAAACAAACACTCCGATATCAGAGTCCTCCGCTTTCGAGGCCGTCTCAGTTTTTCCCGCCTAAACAATCTGATCCGCAGCGCCGTCAGGCACAACGTTCAAGAACTCGACGTCGACGTTGCCACCGACGACTACATGAACTTTCCGAGATGCGTCACGGCGAGCAAATCCCTGCGCGTCTTCAAAATGAAATCTCGCTATCCCGGTTTCCGTTTGCCTCCTCAGTCGGTAATGAAGGGCGGTTTTCAATCCCTCCAATCTTTATCTCTTTCTCTCATAATCTTGTACGGCCAGCCCTCTCTCTCGGATTTGTTTTCCGGTTCGTCTTTCCCTCTTCTCAAGAAATTGAGCCTCGACGATTGTTCCGGGCTGCAAAATCTCAGCGTTGGATGCCGAGCGCTTGAAGATTTGAGCCTCCAGAACTGCTTTCAGTTACAGGGTTTGGAGGTTTCGTGTGGGAAATTGGAGAGGCTGCGAGTGGCGAGCTGTTTCGATGCTTATACAGGCAAGAGTTGGGTGAAGATTGAAGCGCCGAAAGCGAGAAGCGTGGTTTGGGAAGACAATGCTATTGCTGATAGCTGTTTATTGGTGGACTTGAGTGGGGTCCACGAGGCTTCTGTTGGATTTTTTGTACAGCAGGAGCATGTAAGTGTGCCAAAGCTTCAGAGTGTTTCCAATCTTTTGATGGGATTCTCTCATGCCCGCTGTTTAACACTTGAAAGCCAATGCGTTGAGGTATATATTTATATATGTAATTGATTATTATATCTCTTTTGTATCAAATGTAGACTCTATTGCTTTGTTCATAAAACTATATTCAAGAGTCATCATAGAAAGTCCAAGAACACAGCCGGCTTTATAAAAAATAAAACTCGCAATTCCGTTGTTTTCACATATAGTGACAAAGTCACATTTAAAATAAAATAAAAAAATTGCTTTAGACAAATTCACATCTTTGGATGTAATATTACTTTGTTTTTTTTTCCCCATATCCGGCTTAAAAATAGTTTTTTTTAGCACACGTGTTTTTGTCATGTTCATCCATTTGGAATAAATAGGAACAAAATAATACATGTATATTTGATCAATCTTTTNATGTGTTCATCCATTTGGAATAAATAGGAACAAAATAATACATGTATATTTGATCAATCTTTTATTTGCTAATTGATTTTGATTTAATAATAAACAAACGTGCACAAAATTTCTGGGAAGGTTGTTATAGCGACTAATAGTAGAAAAATTTACCCAATAGGCGTATAGAATGTCCCTCTAATATTTTTTGTGAGAACCACTATGTAGCACTCACCTGCATACGCCCGTCCCAATGAAAAATCTCTCTAATTTTAGGCTCGAGTCCAAATTAATAGGATGGAATCTTGCTACAGTTTAACAAAATTTTGGCATTCTGGATTTCAAGAGAAGCCATATCCAAATAGTACTTGAGACTTTGTACAATGCTCTTTTGTTTTGTTTTAGGTACTGAGATTTTTCCTTTTCTAAGCATGACTTACCTTCTTTTTCTTTTTGCAGATTCTTTCAAACAATAACTATTTTGCAGTTTATTTGCAACCATTTAACAACCTCGAATTTTTGGAATTGCACACCGGTTTCAACAAGAACAATGTGCCTGGTTTAGCATGCATCTTCAGGAGCTCTCCACTACTACAAACTCTCATTCTTAAGATTACTAACGACTACAAGATTGAAAGGAGAGTAAGTATTATATATACATGATCATTTTTATCTCCGTTTTGTTATACTTCTCTGACTTTTATCAATTTTTCAATAGCTGATCTGATCCTATGTGTTTTATGCTTATATAGAAATGGAATAAGGATTTGTGGGACATGTCTAGCACCGAGGAAGAACAATACTGGGAATCGCAGACCGAAACCCTGAAATCATTTCTACATAATCTTAAGGTAGTAGAAATCCATGGATTTTTAGAATGCGAGAATGAAGTTAGTCTAGCAAAGTTCTTGCTCAAGCATGGAAAGGCTCTGGAAGAAATGACTTTGTGCACAGGACACTGCAAAGCTAGAGATTCTCTTAGGAGACAAAAAATTAGGTCTCAAATTATGGGATTCTCTTGGGCTTCCTCTAATGCTAAAATCACAATTCAATGACATGTACTACATTTATCTTGACTCTAATTCATGATCAGTATGCAGTTTTTTTCTTTATGGCCACGCATGCATGCAAATATTGTATTCTCTTTTTATTGATTTTTATTGGTGTAGAAGCTATTAGCCCCATATAATAAAGTCATTAAGCATCAGAAGAGTGTCAAGAAAACCAATTTCAATATTAATTTCCACATATATTATAAGGTCACTCAACGGAAGGGTATGCTTTTAATCATCCCTATGAGAATAATGGTGAATTCTAATTAAGAATGTCCTAGCTAGCTTCTTCTATTCTCAGTTTAGGTAGTTTCATCATCTAGAAATATTGTTGTTATACTTGCATTGGATTGTAGTGAACTCTTTCAATCTTTTGTCTGATAAAATTTAAAATTATCCGTTCCAATACAGTCGACATCCAAACCTATCCCCATAATTCAGTTCATATATATTTGAAACATTAACTGTTTTAATAAACTAAACATGATGACACAACACCCTGCATTTAATTGCCTCTGTTTGCAAAAATCCTTGGGACCATTTACATAAATATTTTCTCAATTTGCTTTGAAAAATCGACAAAGAAAACAAAAACTGGGTCGATTTTGCTTGGCATACAATTATTATCTTAGTTCCTGGAACTAAACGCCAACAGTACTTTTCTACCAGCCGAATGAAGCTGATGGCATGACCTGGCTTTGTCACATTGATTAAAGGACATCGTTACAGGTTGGGCTTGCTGGAATTGGGCCTATTCAACAGTATCTATTCATGCATGCCTAATTCAATATAAGTAAGCATAAGCCCTCTAAAATTAGACTTAAGACAATGTAAATCCTTAAGCTTTTATATAAAAATATACAAATTTTAATTTTAATATAAAAATATGTAAATTTAAATTTTAAAAAATATAAATTTTTTTTATCGTATTAACTTTAAAATCGTATTATATTGCATTTGTGTTATGTTGTGTTCCTATCAGATTATTTTCACTAAATTGGATGTGGCAAATTTTCGTGATTAAATATAAAAATTTAAATTATAAGTGGACTTGTTCATTGTTGTTAATATGTTGCGTTCGAATTTGTCACGTGTACCTAAAGTGGAAGTCGGCCAAACTAGATTTTTTATTGGCCACAAAAGTAAAAATAATATTATAATAATAATAAAAATCCTCGGTATCCTTCGGAAGAGGGAGGCCAGATCACTAAAACCAAAGTGACTATTGCCATTCGTAGCCATCAAGAAGAACCAAAGTCCGAAAGCTCCATAATGTGATTTCATTATTGAAGCTACTTTAATTCTGCACTTGAAAGTAATGCATCAGTTAGAAAAAGTGATTGAGACAAGCACAAAATTTCAAAGCTAAATTTTTAATGTCACTGGTCTCGATTTGAGGCCAATGGCTTATATTGAATTGTATTACAGAGCTATTGTATTAGTTTTAATTAATATTATATTTGATTTCAGTTTTATATTGGATTATATAATATATTTAGAATTTTTTTAATACATTATAAATTTATTTAGTACGTTATATTATATTATATTATATTGTAATATATTGATTTGTATTATACAATATATTTTATGTATTTGATGTAAAATTATATTAAAATATATATATAATATGATGTTTAATATACTATAGTATTTTATTTGACTATTTTATTAAAATTTAAAAAATTTAACTTTTAACTTAAATTTTAATTTGTTAACTTTTATTAAAACTTTTAAATTTTAATTTTTAACTTTTATAAAGCTTTTAATTTTTAATTTTTAATATTATTAAAGTTTTTAATTTTTAATATTTTAATTTTTAATACTTATCATTGATGAGTTCTAAAAATATTAAAACAAATTAATAGTAGATATAATTTAGATCGTAGATTTCACTTTAACTCTCTTATTTTTAAACTTGGCTAGCCAAAATTACAGTCAAAACAATGAAAATTACAAATATAATCTAAAATGACGATATAAAAGAATATATATTTTCAATACTAACAAATTTATCGATTGGCTAGCAGAAAAAATAAAGCATGAAAAAAACTTAAAAATTTGACAGTGGATATGCCCCAAGAAGAAGAAAAATAAAATAAAAATCTGTAGAGAAAAATCTACATGTGCAAAAAAAAAATGATGAAGTGTATTATTTAATACAAAAAAAATTTGATGTATTAGTAATACATCATATATTGTATTAAAAAATTTCATGTGTATTATATAATCTAATACAAAACTACAACCAAACATTGTATTAATCAAAATTAATACAATACATATATATAATACATTCCAATACAAGCTACCAAACATAGCTTAGCTGTATTAAATAATACGTATCTGAAAACTTTGAGACGCCAAAGACATTCTACACATATATATATTTTTTATGATTTAGTTTTTCCACTAGCCAAACGGTAAATATTTTTATATTAGAAACAAAAATTCTCTTAAATCATCATTTTAGATTATATTTATAATATTTATTGTTTTGTCTGCAGTTTTCACTAGCCAAACTTAAAAATAAAATAAAATCCACAATCTCAGTCATATCTGTCATTAATTTGCTTTTAATATTTTTAGAACTCACCAATAATGTATTAAAAACTTAAATATTAAAAATTAAAGACTTTAATAAAATTAAAAGTTAAAAATTAAAAATTAAAAATTTTAATAAAGTTAAAATTAAATTTATAAGCTTTAATAAAAGTTAAAAAAAATTAAAATTTAAGTTAAAATTAAAATTTTTAAACTTTTAATCCAATACAATACAATAATATATCAAACATCGTATTCTATACATATTTTAATATAATTTTACACTAAACACAGAAATAATATTATATAATATATTATAATAAAATTTATTACATTCCATCTAATACAATACAATGTACCAAATAAGCATTTAGTGTTATTTTTGTCGGCCTCATTTTTCTTTGCCAGTACAGATTTATTCTTAAATTGACATATGGGTAATAACGGTAATGCAAGTTTGAGAACGAAATTCTTTCTTTCCAAGAAAAAAAAAAAAATTCCCAATTCAAGTATGCAAGTTAAAGACGTATAAACAGAGTGTTTAATTATCCAGGACATAGCATTTTTCACGAAATAAGAAATTCATTTTGGTAGAAGTTAAACAGCATTAATAAACTAGTTAATAATGGGTCTACCTAGTATCTCTGTCTTAAGACAATTCTTGCTCAGTTTCAACATAGAAGAGCCTATTATTACCCTCCATCACTCTCGTTCAGGTCTGATTGCACCATTGCTTAAGACCAGGAACCCATTTTGGGCATTTTGGACTGAAGTAATTCGAAACCGCTTTGGAATTCAAAAGTTGAACAATGGGAGCATATTTCACACACCTAGGTGCCTTGTACTGGTTTATAGACGCACCTTGATTGAGAGCATAGTCCATGAGTTTATCAAAAGTTCCATTTTCCACCATTTTAATCTCTAGAGGACCAATGGACTTGTCCGAAACTCGACCTTGCCGGTACACACTGTTAAGCGACTCTTCGATCGCAAGGCAACAATCTTCAAAAACCGAAGGAGGAATTGGGGTTGCCCCATTTACATTAATCTCCCAATACACAACATAGTGACCCGGAATCGTCGACGTGTCAGCGTAGCTTGTGTATTCTGTGAGAGTGGCACCGAACGGGCAAAGATGATTGGCTGCAATTTTCACTGCGTTTTGCAGCTCGACCTCGTCGGTTTTGTCAGAATCTATGCTGAGAACCACATTTTTTCTGCACACGAAGCTGAATTTGGGGGCTCTGTTCTTGAACCCTGTTACTCGAAGTATGTCGCCGACACGGTAGCGATAAAGCCCTGCGTTGAATTAATAAATTAAGTACAATATCAAAAAAGCCTCAGGTCTCAAAACCCTGTTCTAATTAAGTTGTAAAAGTTTTGGAATTTTGAGTAGTTTTTACCTGCATAAGTTGTGACAACAAGCTCGTATTCATGTCCCATTTTAACGTTAACAAGGTCAACCAAATCTTGGTTTCTCTCTCTGGGTTCCGTATTGGAATTAGAAAAACCACTATTCCTGTTTACCGGCAAGAATTCAAAGAAGGCCATGGTGGGGATGAGGGTATAAGAGACATCATTTGGTTTACAGAGAGGGTTCAAATTGAGGCCAAAGTAACACTCTGAAGAAGCATACATAGTGCAAACAAGAGGGAGGCCATTGCTGTAATAATCAAGGGTAGGAATGTACTGAGACATTGTTCCAGTCACAATAACATCTATATACTTTGTGTTTGGCCAAAGCTTCGCTATAATCCCTTTCCATGACTCTTTGCCACATTCAGTTTCAATGAATTCTGCGAACTCAGGGTCCGGTTTAAGAGTTTTCGCGACCGAATCTCTAACCGAAGGATCACTGATTTTGGAGTAGTCAATTGTCCCGGTTCGAATATCATTAGCCAAAAGTTTCCAATGTTTTTCGAGGAATTTAATGGCAAGGATAAACCCGGAAGCAAAAACCGCACCGACACGGAGAACTTCTCTGTTTTGGCAGAGCCCGCAAAGCAACTGAGAGTACATGCTTTGGTATGAATCTGGGCAGAGAATTGTTTCGTTTGGGCTTGTGTAGTTTGTATAAGGATCATGAAACCTGTTCCTGAAATGCGAGCTCTTGTAATAGCTTGTTAGAACTGGACGAGCAAAATGTCCTCCAGGAGTCTTTGCCTCTGATTTTATGAACAAAAAATACATTCCTTTGCCTTTGTCAAGACCAGGAACAAACTGGTTCATCACCGGCATTAACAGACTATAAAGCAAAGACCGCCTTTGAAGCTCTTCTTCTATTGTTGGCATTAGTTTCCTCTCTCCACCAGATGTTCCAGAGCTATACACGCATAAAATTCAATAAAAATAGCCAAAACCCAGTAAGCATGATATACTTTTTATTTTGAAGGGATTACAATAAATTTCAAATCTCAAATGTGTAGGTGTGCAAGGGTATATATACCATTAGGCCTTGAGCACCCCAAAAATTCATATATTCAAAGAAAGTTTTATAGAGTACTGATCAGTACCTGGTCAAAAACTCGGAGATGGGTTTGGAACAAAGAATTGGAGAGGTGTCACCATTAGCGATACGATCGATATCAGGCATCAAATCCTCATAGGTAACGATGGGCATAACGTTCTTGAAAGTTTCTCTGTCCGTACGACCTCTAAGGCCGTGTCTCTTCAAGTACTCAACGTTGGCACTACGACTAAGGATTTCAGCAAGAACCCTTCTTTGAACTTGATCGGCATTAGTCGTAACATCTTCAATATATTGCAAAGACTTGTAATTTTTGTCTTTGACAACATTATCAGAGAGACACGCTTTTGGCTCTTTATCGAACTTCTTTGGAGCTTCCGGCATAGTTTTAAACTTGTAACAATAATTTTTTCAAACAAGGCCAAGTTTTATGTCTTTGTGTGTGTAAGAAATGAAGTGAAAGCAAGGGATATACATAGAGCTATATATAAGGGAAATATTAATGAAGGTGGCCATATAAAACCCACTTTATAAAAAAAAATTAAGTCAATAGAGGGAAAAACTATAAATATATTCTTTTACCAAAAAAAAAACTGTAAGTAGATTGCTTTATTACTTTTTACATTGATTTTTAACATATAAACCCATTTCGTAATTTTTTTTTTGTTGTCTTTTGTGTGATTATGGTAAAATTGGAGGAAGTGTTTTATAAATTATTAAAAGGTGAAGCGGTGAAGGTGGGGAGTGAAAATCTGTGCTTGGCGTTCAAAGGAAAACGGGGTAGTAACGATTTGGAACCGGGCGTGTGGAAGAAAATTTCAAAAAGGGAAATAGCGTAAAAATGGGGTGATGGGAAGAAACAGAATACAACGGTTGTGACAAAGCACAGTTCTGATTTGTATCACAAACCAATCTATTCCAGCCACCACATTTAAAAATGGTCAGCTCACGCCACATCATTTAAAATGTCTAGCTCATGGCGGTCTAAATTTATAGGAGCCAATCTCAAATTCAATCATTTTCAAGTGGCAGATGCGCTGGATTTCAATTTTCCAAAATATTGCAGCAGCCCCCTGTCCTTGTTCTATCAAGTATCAACCATCATAATTTTACGAAATTGTTTTAGACTACAAAAAATTAAGTACCTGCATTATAAATTATTGATTCTGTTAAATAAGGTCATGTGAATTTTATTTCAGAAGTAATATAATCAGAGAAAAATTAATTTTTGAAACGGTGTTTTTGAACTACTAACTCAGTTGCACTTTACTTTTTTTACTATTACAAAATTCTCTTCAATTATGCAAAAATAAATACTAGCACTTAAATTGTTAATTCTATTAAATTAAAGTTCATTAAATAATATGTGTCCATGACATGAGCTTCTATTTTAGAGCTATAATATCAACACCGACAAAATTTTAAAAAGGCATTTGGGCTAATTCAGTTTCAGTGGCTATTATGAATTTTTTAGTTTTGATTTTGAATAAATTTTGTTATGAATTTATAAAAGTGCTTTATTATCTTTCTGCTTGATTTACTCAAAAAAAATTAATAATGTTTGACATATATTTATGTGATTACAAGTGTATTTCGGGTGAAGTATAACTGTGAATTTCAAAATGTAGATTTTTATGATGATTTAATTAAATTGATATTTTATACTTGTTAATTGTTGTTTACGTATGATTTTAGAACCATTTTATGTATTTAAATGAATGAAATACTTTAAATTGTCGTTTGGATTACATTAAATTTAAACAAGCAAAGATAATGAGGCCAGTTTGTCAAAAAAAGATGGCATAATTCATAAAATTCTAGCATATAAAAAACAGAAACACTCGGTCTTATTTAGTGAAAACATGTTAACTGACAGCCTGTTTAAAAGTAGAAAACTACGTTACTTGATGAAATTAACAATTTAAGGTGATGATATCTATTTTTTTATAATTTAAAAAGATTTTATGCAATTATAATGGTACAAAAGGCAAAATGTAAGCAACCTTCCAATCCAAAAGCAAATTTATAAAATTAATTCATGACTATTTTATTTTTAAAATAAAAATTTACGTAAATTCATATAACATTTAATAGGCTTTATTTCAAGAATTAACAATTTAAAATATTAGTGCCTTTATTTTATAATTTAAGAGGCTTCACACAATTATAATATTTTAGAGAATAAAATATGAAATATGTAGGAACTGCTGCAAAAAAGCATATTGCATTTGAATGTGTAGTTTAGTGGTAAAAGTCAGCTGAACTTTCACACCTGCAAATATAAGAGTTGAAGTTCGAATCTTGATAGCTCCATTTGAATTTAAATACTCATCTCCACTGCTACCGTACAAAAAAAAAAGTTTCTAATGACATGAATTTTCAGTATGAATTTCTATTAAATTAAAAAAATGTCTATATTTGACACACTGACTAAATAATTTTTAGACCTCTACCTCCGCTACTATTAAATTTTTTTTTTTTAAAAAAAAAAAAAAAAAACCCCCAAAATTAATGGAAAAAATAACTATCACCAGAAAATTGTTTGATTTGAGCATGCTGACTTTATTATTATTTTATTTATTTTTTGTAATACCTGACGCGTGTAGAAAATGAAATCCTAAGCCATATCTTTTTTACGGATAGTTATTCCCGGAAAAGCCTGAAAGCTTTTTTTTTTTTTTTTTTTAAAATACTTATTACATTAAAGCCGAAAGAACCTCCAAAAAGAAGAAAAGCCTCGAAGCTACTAGAATCCTAAACCACGAAGTTACACGGGATATATATATAAAAGAGTAGTTTATCGAAATATTAATGAAATGGCGAATAAAGTGTTATATTTTATTGTTTAAAATATTTAATATAATAAAATTATAGATAAGTGAATATTTTTTTATTTTATTTTTATAAATAAGCTAGTGAACTTTTATTAGAAATAAAATGTAATTAAATTCAACTAGATAATAATACNGGATGAAATTAATATCCATATCCCCAAAAAACCGAAATTTCGGCGAAATTTCGCCGAAATTTTCGATTTTTTTATCCTTGTTCAATATGCATATCTACACAGACCCATTGGTTCCTATCAATGCTTTTTTCTTTTAATATTGTATTTTTAAAAGGACTTGCGTGCTCAATTAAAAATGAAATATATGGATACATATATAAATGAAGGTAACTTTCGGTTCGGTAGAGATGCACGAGGCTGAATAGCATTTGTAACAACAAAATTATTAGATTCCAAATGGAATAAAACTTTCTGAATGTACGTGTTGGAGAATATGTTCTTATTGTATCCTTCTTGATCGATCTCTCGTACGTGCTCTTAATTTGTTATATGGGACAGTCAATGAATTTTGAAATTTACATGTGTTTGTAAGTTTCTTCATAGTGGAATATTGAAGTTATAATTGTTGTGGTTTGATTATAGTCCAGTTTTCTCTTAATTCCACGTGTAGCTTCTATTTTTTACTTTTCGGTGCTTTTAAAATAAAATAGTCAGTCAGAAGAGCTCTGGTAAAGTCACCGGTATTTCTCTTTCGATATCTGAATTAGCCATGTTTAAAAAAATAGTTTTACTATTCCCTCTTCTTTTACCAGCCTAAAAATAACAGAACAATAGTAAAAAATAATAAAGTGTATGTGAAAAAGATGACCAAAGAGCAAAAGTGAGCATTGCCTTTTGGGTAAAGAGAAGAAGTGAGTTAGGGAGAGTAAGAACCAGAGGGTTAAAAAAAAAAAAAAAGAGCCGTAGATTCTAATAGAGAAATAACTATTAGAGCAAAAGTGAGCCTTTCTTTTTGGGTAAAGAGAAGAAGTGAGTTAAGGAGAGTAAGAACCATAGGGTTAAAAAAAAGATAGAGGCACAGATTCTAATGGAGAAATAACTATTTTCAATGGCTAAGATTTAAAAGGTACATGAACAGGTATTATCTCTTAGTCAAGTGATTTTTCCCCTCCAGCTGGGCCTATGATGCCTGATGAGTAAATGAAGTCTGTAATTTGAGTTGGATAATTCGGGCTTATCTTTTACTTGAAGCCTCACAAAATATAACTATCTAAGCCTTCTTAGTTTCAAAGATCCTAAATTTCCTTAACCTACTTTAAAAATTTCCATAATACAAATTCTCTCTCATACAAAGATATTCACTATGTGCATGCTATCTGAGTATGTGATATGAACAAAAAATGCTACTCATCATGAGTCCACATTGTGAACTATTAAATATTCTATATGTATATATATATATATATATATATATATTATTTTTAGAACTCTCACAGTTTATAATAAAGGACATATAATTATTATTGTTAGAACTATCTCACAGTTTATAATAAATGACATATAATGATGTGATAAATCTTAAATTAATCTATCATTTAAAGCTAAAATTTTAATTGAGCAAATGACAATCCTTAATCAACAACCAGTTAGGTTGGCCTATTAGTATGCATCTCATACTTACACTATTGAAGTTATAGATTTGAGTCACATCTTTCCTCTAGATTGGATTTTCAGAAAAAATAAAAATAAAAAAAATCTCTAATTTAATTAAATTAAAAATTCTCTAAAAAAGTCTTACTTATATATATATATATATATAGTGAAGCTACTAACATATCTGACATACAAATTCGATGTTAAAGACTTGCTATTTTTAAAGGTATTTCTTCTAAATATTTCATAATAGTGTTTGATGAGGTTAATTAGAAATGGAAGATTATAGGGAGCTGATTTTAATTCTCTCTTCTTTCTGCCTTCTTACTCGTTCTTCCTTTGGGTTTGAAGCCTCTATGGTTTTGGTTATTTTTTTATTTTATTTTTTCAGACAAGTCGGTCAACTAATGCCATTAATTTTCCGTTAATCAATTTCTGAAATATAGTAATGAGAAACAATTTACAAAGTCAATGCTCGAGCGTTTTAAATTCAAGGATCTAATTTGTAATTTAATATGATTTTGGGGAATATTCATGTGGGATTATTGTCTTTCTGTTTCTCCGTACATAATTTCTTTTGCTTTTTAATATAATTTATTACTTTAAATTAGGTACAAACCCATATATACTTGTAATATTAGTCGGGACTTTCAACCGTAAGATGGCTTAATCTAGTTCCAACCGTATATGTACATGCTTCTATGTGCCTCATTATCTAACTAATTCCTTGAACTAATTACAAAAATAAGTGGTCCTGACCAATGACAAGTTTACACATGCATGTACAATATTTATCATTTATTTTATATGTCAAACATCAATATAGTTTTTTTTTTATTTTTTGGTAATTGTCAAACATCAATATAGTTAAATGCATTCTTTGTAACACTATTTACAAAAAAATTTCAAAAATTCTGGTTCACCATACCATACCTCTCCTAAATTCTTTAATATCTCCAAGCCAAGCCCTTTTTGTGCCTGGTCGATGGATTGGAAAGAATTCCATTCTGGTAAAGGAGTTAATTCATTCCATGAGAAAAAAAAAAATTAAAGGTTTTGTGGGTATTAAAGTTGATTTGCATAAGGCTTATGATCAGATTAAAAATTCTGGAAGGGTATGGTTTTGATAGAAAGTTTATCTTATTGATCTTTAAATGTTTAACTTCCGGGGATATGAAATTATTGCTCAATGGTTCTTATTTTGGTGATATCCCAAGAGAACGGGAAATTAGACAAGGGGGCCATTTATCCCCGTTTTTGTTTGTTCTTTTTCTGGAGCTGTTATCAAGAATGATAAATAGATTGGAAGCGGATGGAGAGATACAAGGGATTAAATTGGGGAGAACTGCTCTAGTCATCTCTCATTTATTTTTTGCGGATGACATTCTTATTTTTTGCAGAGCAGATGTGAGTCAAACATCCAAAATCATCAAATGCTTGGAAAATTTGTGTGCATGGATTAGTCAAAGTTTCAACCCGGCTAAATCCGGATGTTTTTTTCTCAAGCAACATACATGGTAGTTTGAAGGCATCAATCAAAAGCAGCCTAAACATAAGAGAACTTGATTGGGATTCTAAATATTTGGGCAACTATCTATTTCCGAGATCAAGAAAGAAGGAGGAGTTTGAGCATATCAAAAGAAAGATTTGTAATTGTCTCGAAGGATGGAGGGCCAAGCTTCTTTTGCAAGCTGGGAGAAACACTCTTGTGAAACATGTAATCACTGCTATTCCTCTATATTACATGGCAGCTGAGAAGGTTCCAACTACCACCTATAAGGAGATTGAAAAACGTTCTAGAGCTTTTTTGTGGAGAAGGAATGGTAACAACTCAAGGGGATGGAATCCGGTGGCTTGGAAGAAGATCTGTAAACCAAAGAGTTGTGGGGGTTTAGGAATGAGAAGCTTAAAAGCCATGAATTCAACAATGCTAGGGAAAATCGGATGGTCTCTAATGAATGACAGGGATAAAATGTGGGTCAAAGTTTTAAAATCCAAGTATTTCCCTTCTTCTTCCTTTGTGCAGTGTAGGAAAAAGAAGAATTGCTCTCAGTTATGGCCGGCAGTGCTTAATACTAGGAAAATTTTGAAGCAGGGGCTTTGTTTTAAGGTTGGTAGAGGGAATAACATTAACTATTGGGAAGATCCATGGTTACCAGATTTATCTGGCTTCAAACCAATCCCAAGAATTGAAAATATGGTCTTGAGACAGGGGATGGTTAATCAACTAAAAAATTCAAATGGCACCTAGAATTTGAGTTTGTTAAAAGAGTTATTCAATCGGGAGTCGGTGAAAGAGATCTGCCGTATATTCTGGGCTAACAATGATGAGGATGACAACCTGGTTTGGTTGGGCAACAGAAATGGAAAATTCTAGGTCAAATCGTACTACTGGATGGAGAATTGGAAGGGAGAAACTCAAATCCCTTGGTGGAAAAAGATGTGGAGCAGTATAATTCATGAAAGGCAAAAATTCTTATTATGGAGGATGGCTCATAATGGTTTGAGTGTTAAACAGAACATTGCTAGGAGAGGCATACTGGTTAATGATATGCAATGTTTGCATGGTTGTGACAGAGAATAAGATGATGTGCACGTGTTTTTCCAATGTCCGTTTGCTAAAGGTCTCTGGTTTGCTTCACCTTGGGGCATATGATGGGAAGAGAATTCTAATCAAGACATAAAATGCTATATTAAGCATTTGTGGAATTTGGATTTTCTGGGGACAGCTTCAAAAAAGGAGAAAGAAGAGTTTATTATGTATAGTGCGACTATTCTGGATCACATTTGGTGGACCCGTAACGAAATGTACCACAAGGATATCCAAGTTTCTTTGGCTATCTCAGTTCAAAGGGTGAACGAAACATTTGAGGAGCTCAAACAGGCATATAGAAGTTTACACGTTGTAGGGGAGAGACAAAACGATGTTGCTGTCACAGAAGGTTGAGAGCCTCCACCAAGGACTTTCATGAAGATAAACACGGATGTGGCGGTAAAGGGGAAAAACAGTGTTCTTCAGCTTGTTGCTAGAAATTCTGAAGGTGAGGTTACTGAAATTCATGCTGATAAGTTTTGTCATGGTGACCCGATGATTGGGGAGTTGGCAGCAGTTAAGAATGCTATCCAACTGAGTTGGAGAAAGGGATGGATAAATATTATATGCGAATCGGATGCAATGGGAATCATTCAATGTTTGAATGGTGAAGATGCTGAAAATATTCACTGGATGATGGAATCGATTCTCAAAAAATCCGTAATCTTTGTAATTTTTTTTGATAATATCAAATTTTGCTGGTGTAATAGGTCTATGAATAGATTTACTCATGTGAGGCTGTTAATGAGTTTGTAGGGTGTGTGAGCAAAAAGTTTTCTCCTAGATTTATTTTTGAGTGCTAAGTAGCTGATAGAAGGATTGTACCTTCTAACAGGGAGCATTTTGGCTGACTGGTTTGTTGGTGTAGCCGTTCTTTTGGTTTTCAATGAAAACTAATGTTTCTAAGCAAAATAAATAAATAAATAAATGCATTCTTTTGGTCGAAGTACGTGAGAGCACAATTACGCAGATCATAATGCCATGCATTCATAGCTTAATTAATACCTACCCAACTTTGGGTTTGAACTTATATGAATGACAATCACTCGGCATGTGCACAAGGAAGTGTCATGTACATGTTCACCCAAAAAAAAAGTATCATGTACATAGCGGACTCTGACTTTCAATCTCATTCCAGTTAATTAAACCGAACTCATCCTGATCACTGTCAGATTGCCAGGAATGTTAGCGTGCATTTTGTCCACTGAGAAAACATACTTGTTAGCTACTACAGACTTTTTTTTTTATTTAATTGCATTCTTTTGGTCGAAGTACGTGAGAGCACAATTACGCAGATCATAATGCCATGCATTCATAGCTTAATTAATACCTACCCAACTTTGGGTTTGAACTTATATGAATGACAATCACTCGGCATGTGCACAAGGAAGTGTCATGTACATGTTCACCCAAAAAAAAAAGTATCCTGTACATAGCGGACTCTGACTTTCAATCTCATTCCAGTTAATTAAACCGAACTCATCCTGGTCACTGTCAGACTGCCAGGAATGTTAGCGTGCATTTTGTCCACTGAGAAAACATACTTGTTAGCTACTACAGACTTTTTTTTATTTAATTGCATTCTTTTGGTCGAAGTACGTGAGAGCACAATTACGCAGATCATAATGCCATGCATTCATAGCTTAATTAATACCTACCCAACTTTGGGTTTGAACTTATATGAATGACAATCACTCGGCATGTGCACAAGGAAGTGTCATGTACATGTTCACCCAAAAAAAAAAGTATCCTGTACATAGCGGACTCTGACTTTCAATCTCATTCCAGTTAATTAAACCGAACTCATCCTGGTCACTGTCAGACTACCAGGAATGTTAGCGTGCATTTTGTCCACTGAGAAAACATACTTGTTAGCTACTACAGACTTTTTATTTATTTAATTTTTTTAGAAAATTGAAGTATACAATTCGAATTTAAAATTATGATAAGAAAAAAAAAGATTTATTTTTTGGTAATGTATCATGTTATATCATATTTGTATCAAATTTTTTATTTAAATCTAACATGCTAAATTTTTATGTTAAAAATATAAATATAAATTTATTCATTAAATTATCATATAACATGTTATTCAATCTGTTAACAAATTAACTTAATTACAATTTTTTTAAACAAGTATAATAAAATATTTAAATAAATACAATCAATATAAAATTATAGTTGATTAATAGTTTAGACTAAAATAATAATAAAAATGAATTATAATTGCAAATAAATATTAAGTAGATAATATAAAATTTGATAAATAATATTAATAACAATGAAAATTTTTGTGCATATAGTACTTAATTTTTTATACATGCTAAAAAAAATACATATTATTTTACAAACTCAAAATCTAATAAAAATTTAAAACAAAATATTTAATATCTGTTAAAAAAAACTGCAAAATAAAAAATTTACTATATAAAAAACAATAAAAGAAAGAGAAATGAAGCACTAACTATATTCATCAAGGAACTACTTAAAATTTTTTATTTTATTTTATTTTTTAATTTTTCATGCACTTTTCTTTATCATTTTTTTTGGGGAGACAGCCGAAGATGCGGTTACAGTAAAATCAAAATCAAACGAAAAGAAGTGGTACTCATTTCCTCTTGATACCAACAAAAACAAAAAAGAAATTGCCTAAATCCTTTTTTTTTTTTTTCTTCTAAATGCACGGTAGGAAAAAAATGCGATCTTGAAAAGAAGGAAAGAAAATAAAGGAAACAAAGTGCATAACTCAGATTTTTCAAGGTTTGTTTAGATCATAGATGAAGATAATATAAAATTGTAATTTTCAATGTAACGAATGAGAATTAAAATTGAATGCATAAGAAATCAGTTTAAAAAACTATATTAAAAAATGAAAAATTAAATATTTAACTACAAAAAAGCTATATATATGTATATAATTGAGTAAATATTCATAAAGCACAAATATATTCTGCTTTTTTATTCATTTTTAAAACTTTTTATTTCAATTTAAAAATCAAATTTTTTATGAGTTTGTATGAACAAATAATTTAGGCCAACAATAAAAGAAATTATATTTTAAAAAGTTTTTCTGAATAAGATTTATTGTCTAAGACAATGAAAAAAATATATATTTTTAATGGGTCAAATAAGTTTTCTACATGTCAACCTATTAATACACATTAATATAATAGTTCTTTAATAGATTAACTAGTCTGTTATATATAAATTTAAATTTTAAAAAATATAAATAAATTCGTGTTATATTAACATATTGTGTTAAAATTTGCTAAATATATGCTTATTCACTTGTATATCTCTCGTAGAGACAAAGCAGACTAAACTTACTTCTTTTATGTATCCTAACAAAACTTATAAATGGACATGTCGAAAATTAAGTAGCAAGAGTAGTGGTCCCATATACAAAAATGGTAGCAAAAAATAAGCTAGAAATAAATAAATTTAGGCGTATAAGCAAGAGAAAGATCGAGGAAGAGAGAAATGAATAAATTCCAGATAGATGCCCCTAACACCTTTTTCTGTGCATGTGCAAGCACAGTACGAAAGCACAAGGGGGTTGGGGTTGGGCTAGGGGACATGGATCTATCGAACGCAATTAAAAGACATGGTAACGTATGACTTATCAACAACCTCTACGTCACTAAGTAAGCTTGTACTATTCCTCACATATTCCAATGGCAGCCTCTGGCGATGGATCCATCTGAATCGAGTGGAAAATATGTGCCTACATCCATGTTAGTTTATAGTTTTGTAGACTATATTTATAATCTTAAAAATATGGTCAAACTTTCAATCGAAAACGATGGTGGTACTCAAACTTTTGCTTTTTTTATTAGAATCTAAGCAAAATACCAACTCATCTCTTAGATCTGAGTCCAATACCACCATCTCTAATATCATTCATATGAATCTTTTGCCTTTGTGGTTACAACGATTTCCCCTGTAGTCTTACTAAAAAGCAAAATTTACACTTCATTAGTGCTACTAAAACAAAAGTTTAATAATCTCTTGAATATTTTCAAGACTTGATGCTTTTCTGTCCTTATTGCATTTCCGATCGTGTTGAGGGTATTAAAAATGTGACAATTTTGCTATATTTTTAGAAAAAAATGTCATAATATTATATTTTCAGATAAACATATTAGTAACTCTTTAATGATGTGTTGAAAGTGTCCAACATATAATAATTTATTAAATATTATACTGTACAGTCTCAACACGATATTTTCTCTAAGAATATAACAACAGAGGGCACAACATCCTTGTCAGATGCATTGCTTTTTTGTTGTTTATATCTATTGGATGGTAGATTTTTTTAGATAGATAAGATGGATATCTGAATCTGATCTTCAGCATGTCAGTGCCATGGTAAATGGTTTTAAATTAACCTTGTCCAGGTTTCACTTTCTGGCTTCTAAATTTTTTTTTTCCCCTGTCTAGTTATTATCAATGTTGTTATATGTCTGTGTCCACTGTTAGTACTCCTCTTGTTTGTCAACTTCAATAGAACAATACCACTGTCTCTGCAATGAAACCTAACTTTGAAGAAGCAGCCATGGTTCTTATTTATTTATTATTTATTTTTGAATAAAAAAAAATTTATCCCTAGTAAAGTTATAGAGTTAAGAGATATTTAGCGAGTAGACTGACTTATGCATCTTTTTAAAACGATAAGAGTCTGCGATGGGAGACTATGTCACTAAAACCTCCATCCCTTTCGTGCGGTAGCATCGGAGATGAGCACTTGAGTCCAAATGAGACTACTAAAACTTGAACTTCAACTCTCATATTCACAAGTTTAAAAATTCAGCTGGCTTCTACTACTGAGCTACATCTTCAAGTGCACCAAAGTTCTTATTTGGAAGTGTAGGGTAGTGATTATTTGTAGTTTGGAAAAATTTTGGTTTTGTTTGCCCACTATCATAATAATTTTCACATGTGCCCCGCGCAACCCAAAATTTTCATAAAATTTACTATTTGGATAATATATATATATATATATATATATATATATATACTAGATTTGCATGCATGCTTCGCACGCACATCTTATATATAATTTGATGCATATTTTACATTATTTTTTGATGTTTTTTTATATTCATATTTTAGAACTTTGAATCAAGATTTTTTTTTTTTTTTTTTGGGTAATAATCAAAATTCTGTTTATAGTTCCGTTAAATTGCTGTAAAAAAATTTCCATGTGAATTCAATAGAAGCTACCAATTGATTTTGATGTTATCTCTAACAAGCTTTATGCCAACCATATTTTTCTCCACGACAAGTGTTGCAGAAAATAAAAAACACAATAATTACTATATTTTTTAAAATTATTTGAATGTATAAAAGAACTTCTCCTCGATCTTAACAATTCCAAGCTAATAGACAATGGGAATAGCAAACACAATAACTACTTAGTCACATTGGAAAGCATAATTCTTTCTAGCACCAACTTATGGGCGCTTGCAGCGTTATCACGACACACTTAATAAAACCAAATAGATTGAAACTTGGTTCACTCTATAGCCATGGAAAAATGACAAAAATTAAATGAATGGTCTATGTCAATCAAAAAAGTTTCAAAGACTAAATAATAGAAAACTCCCCACATTACAAACAATATCTAGAAAGTAGATCGAAGTCCACATTTAATAAAACTAAACAGAAAATAATAAAGGCTTTCAAATCAATTTAAGGAGCAAGAAGTCCACATAAGCTAGTACAACCTCATAGATTACTGGGCTATATAAAACTAAACAAATAGTAGTGGAAAATATACCCAACCTTTGAATAAGTTTTTTTAATCAAATATACAATTCAGTAGTTATCTCATTTATTTGTTACATCGATTTGATTATTGAGTTTCTTCAGTTCTGACTTGAATGATGTTGTCATCTACTTCACTTGTTAAGCTTTTAACTCTTCCATGAACATGAAAAAACATATTTGATTAGATAATAAATTGTGATTCAATTTATAAAAGATAACAGTAAGGAATCAAATATGTAAATACTAATAAATTTTTAAAGTTGCTTTGATGTAAGGTTGGCTAAGAAGCTTTGAAAACTTTTATCGTAATGGTAAATTGCTGCTAGTTTTGCTCCATTTCACTTGGAAAATGATTTAAAACATAAAGTTTTGATAATAAACCAATCTTTGTTAACAATATTTTTGTAATATATATATATTGGAGAAGTTGTGTCAATTATTGTGTTATTCTCTAACCCTACCAGCAAAAATATGCAATGCAAGTAGGAAGTACAAATATAAAAAGTAAACCGTGATTTGGTTAGTTGAGGGGAAAGAAAACATAGCTGCTATCGAATAACTTTCTTTTACATTTATTTATCAACAAACAATTATACATCGCTCCACTATATGCAGCTTATGTCTAGTACCCAAACTTTCAAATCTTTTTTAGAATTAATTTCATCATTTGTTTTTCCAGCCATATTTAACAACATGACTATAAAGAAACAAACAAAAACACAATTTATAAAAAAACAAGTCTTAAGAGAGGAAAAATCTCACTATTGTATTTAACCCTTAAACGGAAAAACCTAGTCTTTTATCTCCAAGTCATCAAAAGTTAATATATTTATGTGTCCAAACTTAAATAATACAAAGGAATAACTTTATGGTTGTTGTTACAAAAACTTATGCATAAAAATAGTGTTAGTATGAAATGAGAGCTAGTTATCCACCATGATCTTCACCATATTAAAGAATGGAAGGTGAGATGTATAGAGTTTAGCCCTTACCCGTGGGAGATTAATAAATGCAACAAATCTTTGTGCAGAGAATTCAATAATCAGGGTAAATGTTAACGGAATGCTAAGATGGAAAAGATTACCTCTTTATCGATTTTTTGATAAGGCAAGATTTCACACTTCCTCTCAACAACATACATCTTGAGAGCAATCACATTTGCTCCCTATAGAAGCTGCATAGTTCTGATTAACCAACCAAAACGAAATTGATCAAAACAACAAACCATAAAGTTACATGAACAATGCACTATAGCCTCTTTAAATGAATTTGAAATATTCAAATGTATAATAAGTATGATGCTACATAGAGGAAAATAAAATAATACATTGGATCCACCAACAATCTCACAGTATTCAAAATCAAGAACACCCACATTTTCAATTGAATTCTAAAAAGCAAGGAAAAGAAAATAAATAAACATAATTTTTTTTTTTACTTTAAATCAATGAAAGAAATCTTCACCTCATTGATCGAAACATGAGTATCTATCCAATAATCCTGAATGAAAAAGAAAAAAAAATAATAAATCAAATAAATGAAAAATTATATACACAAGAGAAACTTAAATCAATTTGAATAAAGAGAAGAAGCATACGTACTAGTGGTCATCGCTTGTAAATGATCTACAGATGAACTTGAGACATTTTTTTGGGCATTTTGGAATTTGAGGAGTCCACCGAGAAGCATAAACAGTGAAAGCAAAAATAAGAATCAAAATGATGCCGAGAAATGGAACTGATACGCTACATATGCATCTTGCATTAGACACCGACGGAAATGAAGATGAAGAATCGAAGATAAAGGAAAGAGAATTAGGGCCGGGGGTAAAATGCATGCTTTGTTATATATGTCGAAGCAAAAGCCACCCTTTAATCAAAGGTAAAAAAAATGACATCATTTTTACAAAGAAAAAAAAGGCACAATTTTAGACGCAGAAAAAGACAAAGACCATCCATTTACCCCTTATTCTCTTTTATAATATAACTACTAAAGCTACATCATTTTACCAAGACAAAAAAAGAGCATTAAAGGCATTAAAAGACAAAAATACAATGAAAAAAAATGGAAACCCACATTAACTTGTATAAGATATATAAGATATATATAATATATCTAAATGCATTTTAGTATTTTTTAAAACTGAATTTATTTATACATAAGATTCTCTAGAATTAATTTGTACAATTGGTACCTTCTAATTTAAAAAAAAAAATTGCACATTTGTCCAATTTAGTTAAAGTTACACATTTGTCATGTTTAGTTAAAATTGACAAATTTTGTAAACTTAGAGATTATATGCATAACACGTGATCCTCAAAATTGCTTTTTTATTTTATCAAAAAAAAAAAATTAAAAACATGAAAGAAAATTTGAAATTTATTTATGGTTTTTCTTTCTGTTTTATAATTTTTTTTAGTTTTTAGTACAAATAAAAATAAAAAAAATCATTTTTTAGGGTAATTTGCTATGCACGTAACCTCTAAGTTGACGAGATTTATCATTTTAACTAAATTGGACAAAAGTGTAACTTTTTTCAAATTACAGGGTACAATTGCACATATTAGTTGTAAAAACCCATATATGAACAAATTCAATTTTAGAAGGTACTAAAATACATTTAGACCTATAATATATATGTGACTGTAATTTTCTATCTCCTCCGCATTCCACCATAAATGCACATGTAAGAGAGAAAAATGAGATTAGAGCTCTTGACACCAATGTAGTACCTGTCAAAGGAACTCCAACACTCAAGTTAGTACCACTTTTAGAGACAATTTAAGAGATTTTTTAGTGTAAAATGACAAATGATCTATACAATTCTTCCTCTCCTTCTAGGTGGTGCGACATGATAGGCAAGGCTAAAAACTTTCTATGTCACACGCTTTGGTTATTCTCTACACATATGAAAATACAGTAGCGCAGATGATGATGCCATCTATATGGTTAAAATCTTCCTCAAATTTGCATGCATATTATGTTATAATAAATATGCAACCATTTTTTTTCCTTTGACACGTAAAAGTGTGTGGGCCACCTATATTAAGCTCGGTATGAAATTCCTCATAACGTGTTGTCTCAGATTTTTGTAGGTAAGAAAATCTTGTCTTTCCAACTGACTAAGAGTTCTGAAGACAGATAGTTTGTTGTTGCAGTCTCCTTTATCCTGATAAGGTCGACCTTGGATTGCAGCCGAAGAGTATATTTTCCAAGCAGTATACTCATACCTAAATCCTTAGAATTCAACCTCTTACACTTATGATCAGAGCACACGGTCTCGGAGTGGAATATGGTCCACAATATCATATATCAAATATCAAATATCAAATACTAGATTTATATATACTTTTTGTGTGTGTAAGAATTAGATTTAGATTGACAATACTTGAAGCATTTGTTAATTAGTACTAAAAAGATGTGTTTATATTATTGTAAGTGTTAGAAAAAAATATAAATGATATGATTATCCACATTCTAATGACTTAAACATTTAAGAAAAGTGGTAATCCAATTTGATATTAGAGCTGAGAATCTTTAAGTTTAATATTCAACAACTCTACCCAAAAAATATAAAAATACAGGTAATGATGAGGAAAAATATTAAAAAAATAAATAATATGATGATGCATTTCCTAATAGCTTAAGCTTTTGAAAAGAATAATAATTCAATTTTAAGCAATACTAATAAATTAATTGTCCAATATAATATTGATAGATTACATAATTATTTAAAGGTATAGATTCCATGTTTTCGAGCATGAAACTCATGTGTAAAGTGTTTCATTTACAATTCAATCCACTCCATTAAGTATGTAAGATGTTTTAGTTATATAAAGCATGGCAATATTCGTGTACTGATGGGCTTGCTAAGTATTAATTTTGAGTTTCACCTTCCATCTTTGACATTATTGCATGTACTTTTGTTATTTACTACAATATGCTTACTATGTCAAAAGTGTGGATCCAGACACTAAATATGCGATATAAAAAAACTATGCCACCAAAGAACAATACCTGATGTAAAACTATTGTGTTGCTTTTATAGTAACGAATAGACGACACCATTTCGTTGCTGAATTGTTTTATCTTTGGCACCAAAATACATTTAGTGACATATGTCACTATAACAAAAATGCTAATAGGAGACGCAAAAACGGCGTCGCAAATTGTAAACGTTGACGCATGTTTTTGTGTCGTGGAATCCAATGTAGCCAAAGCTAGTAAAAATTTGTAACAGAGAAAACGTGTCGCAAATTATTCTATAACAACGACACCAGGAGATTGTTGCGAACTTTCTCTTTTTTGCGACACTGTTTGTTGCAAAATATCCTCTAATTAGCAATGCAAAATGTCTTAAATTAGTGATTATTTCGTGACAAAATTCATCGCTAAATCATCAAAAAAATATTATATAATGAAAAGATTTTTTTCAATGAAATTAGCCTTTATATATCCCTAATTAGAAACAAAATTGTCTCTAATGAAAGGCCATTTTAGCAACGAAATTCGTCGCTAGTTAAAGGATATTCAATAGCAAAATTCATCGNGAGACGCAAAAACGGCGTCACAAATTGTAAACGTTGACGCATGTTTTTGTATCGTGGAATCCAATGTAGCCAAAGCTAGTAAAAATTTGTAACAGAGAAAACGTGTCGCAAATTTTTCTATAACAACGACACCAGGAGATTGTTGCGAACTTTCTCTTTTTTGCGACACTGTTTGTTGCAAAATATCCACTAATTAGCAATGCAAAATGTCTTGAATTAGTGATTATTTCGTGACAAAATTCATTGCTAAATCATCAAAAAAATATTATATAATGAAAAGATTTTTTTCAATGAAATTAGCCTCTATATATCCCTAATTAGAAACAAAATTGTCTCTAATGAAAGGCCATTTTAGCAACGAAATTCGTCGCTAGTTAAAGGATATTCAATAGCAAAATTCATCGCTACAAATCCCTTATTTTGTTCACTAATTAGGTTATTTGTATCGAAAAAGGGAGTAGCTAAGTAATTCAAATTTAAGTTTAGTGACAAAATTATTTTTTTTATTCTATTTGATTTAATTAATTTAATCTTTAAAGTAATTAAATTTATATTTTAATAATTCCAGTTAATAAAATTAAAATTAATTTACTATTCATCGCCTACTTGAAGATAAATTGGAATATGTTATCTTACTTTCGATTTATAAAGGGGAGCAAAGAAGTTATCCATTATGCTCTAAAGTAATCTATGTATTATTAGGTCCAAACCACATCATGAAACTGCCCACACCGATCAAACAAGTAATTCAAATAAGTATTAATTATTAACTAATAATTACTAATTCTTATTAAATATAAAGATAATTGATATAAAAAATGTTATTAATTATTACCATCTCCAATAAGCTTTCCGGATGAATATTATTGACTATGATGTCCTGTATGACCATCGTCACATAATACTCGCACTCAGTACTTCCTGGTTGCTTAATTGTCTATAAAAAAATTATAAAAAAATAAATTATTATATAAAATAAATATATAAACAAAATGAAATTATGTTTACGTGTACATAATTAGTAAAACTCAAATAATAATAATTATTAGAAAACCTAATGTACCACCAATACTGAAAAAACCATAATTGACCCCTTGATACATCTTTCCATCACATCAAAACTTTCAGTTCTTGCTTATCGAAATTTTTTCATTTTACATTAGCAATATCATCAGGAATTGTAAAACAATACTTTCCTAGTTGTTCACCCATCAGTCAGGAATGTAAATGGCTATGCAGTGAATTATTATTTACAAGTAGAATAATTAATTTTATGTAACCAAACTGTAGTAATAAAATTATGAGTAATAAATGCAATGAAGTTGGAGTTATGTACCTTATGTAGAATAAAATGTAGGATTATTGCAACTCTTGCATATAACAAAAATCTTAGATATCGTTATTCGAAATAGATTTCTAAATTTCATAGCCCATAATCATTGATGGTAAAGAGGCTGACCAAATTTGACAAGTGTCATAAGGGTCGATGCAACTTAACAACTCTAGTAGTGCAGGGCTAAATTCCACTAAGCTGGCATCGTTAACATCAGCATCAGCATATGCCGACTCGGCCGATACTGGTGTAGGCTTTTGGAGCTATGTGAGCTATTTGATTCGATTGCAACTATATGTTTGCCCTTCAAGCTTTTCTTTTTTTCCATATTCCTACAAGCAAAATAAAATATATGTTAATATCACAAAAGACAAAAAATGATAATGCAAACACTTTTCAAATCTTATGAATTATTTTCAAAATTTATGAATTATTATACATCTCATTGGATGGCAGAATAATAAGTTTTCGAGGCCACACCATGAATGACTATTCTGCCTCATGTATGTAGACCATGCCGAATGATGGTAGATGTAACAATGCAGACATATTAATCACTACTTCCACATAAATTCTAACATTCTTAGATCTACATTATGACACACTGAACTATCAATTGTCAAAGTGCCAATTCCCACGATATTATCTCTTGTCCCTTCTACAAGCTCACATAGTGTGTCTTGAATTTCAAACACACGTTAGAAAATCATAAATATATTGTAATTATAAAATACTATGATTACAGCATAAGGATCTAATAATGGTACACATATCTTTTGCCGTACAGGTGTAGAGGGAACATGCGGAGTCCTAAATTGGTAACATCGTCGACCGGAGTATTGTGAAAACCTGCCTCTTCATGCGAAACCTTTGTAGGTGTTTGCGGTGGTAGGTCAAGACCGCATGTGGTCGCGGGATCACTGATGTTGTCCAGTGCTCTTTTCTTCGAAACAACATCAAGCAAACTACTCAAGATGAGCTCAAATTTTTCAATCCTCGCATTTTTGGTCTGGATCCTATAATCTACATCGACTTCTTTCTTATTTTTTAGTGTGCTTCGCCATGGTGCTTTGAAATAATTTTTGATTGTGAAGTTTTTTTTCTTTTCCTTGAAGTCAACTGGGATGCTAATCGAACCCAAGGGCTTGTGTAAGCACATCATTAGGAGGAGAGTCATCAATAATGCCTTCAATGGCATTCTTTTTCAAAGCATTCTCCAAATTTAATTTTAGAATTAATTATAAACTATACATATAAAATATAATATATGACCATTAATTTGGAGTTTAGAACTCACAATATTTTCCATAATGGACTCAAATTCCATGTTGTCTATTTGTCCATCTTTCTTTGTTCATCTTCGTATCCAAAGCTCTTCATGCTCCATGAAATTAATAAATAGTTCGTACAAAGTCCATCTCTAACCACATATCTCATACTGCCAAATCGGTGAGGATATTTTTTCATTTGTCTTTCTGTAGATTGATCTGCACTTAATTTCTATAATTTATTCATATATTTCATACTTAGTTATATATAGCATGATAGTTGCACAATGAAAACATGCAAAACTAGCTAATTTTTTACCTTGAACTCTTTATCAAGCATTCAGTTGATAAATGTATCCCACAGTTCTTGTGTAATGAAGGTATACTTGTGAGCATGTGTGTATTTGAGTATTTGAAGACCACGAGCATTGCCAAGTATGGGCTCACGTACTTCACATGCTTCTCCTGCCCAAAACCTTTAAGGGATTCGACGTAATTAATTTCAGGTTTAGGTTATAGAAAAAAAAATTACACTTTAATACATTGATTGCACTCCATAGGTTTTCTTGCAATCCATGAGACACGTCGTTCCAACTTCTTATGGAAATCAATATAATGGAACAAGTAAATGAACCCTCCAAGCTGTTCATATGTACAACAATCTTGTTTAGAGGAGTTCCATGTTCATTGTAGTGTAATTGTAACTGCTTTGCATTGCCTGAAGCGGCCTTTCTAAATCTTTCCATCATTGTAGGTCCCAGACATTTCCACTTAGGAATTAGAACACTAGAGCTGGAGCATCATCGAAGAATGAAAGCTCATCAGGAAGGAAAAAAATAGTCTCGTATGGATTCTTTAATTTGAAACACATAACACAATCACAAAAACAGTTTACAATCATAATGTATAATTTTAATGCAAAATAACACCAAAGTATCCACTGTTTAGTGGACGTTCAAAGTTACACTTTGTATCACTACAAAAAATTTGGCCTACAACAATAAAATTTATACCTACAAAAGCTTTTTTGTGCCAGAAGATATCACTTTAGTTACAGAAAATCAGTTTCGTGATGGATAAAAAAATATACATTTTTTAGGCAGAAACTTTGAAATTGTAACAGTATTATCTAACTAATGAGGTAAATTTTTCAGAAATAATTTCTTTTTCCAAAATTGGTACACCTACGGTTGCAAAAAGTTTTTTTTTTCGTGACTTTTGACTCGTCAATGTATAAAATATACATAGTCACAAATTTAATTATTATAACAGAATAAAAATATATATTTTTAATTGAAAATAAAATAAAATAAGCAAACTTTATTAAACCGGCACCGTTTTACTGTATTTCGTCGTTCCCCTGCATTCATTGTTGAACATTCAGAAACTGATTAGTTTCTTCGATCAGTTTGGAGCGGGTGATGTGGAGGTGAACCGTTGCCCAAAAACCTCTCTTCTCGTTCCCAACCTCTCCTATAATTCTTCGCGCATTCGATCAGTCCCAGCTTCTCTTCTTGTTCTTCGTGAGTTTGAGCCAGAGGTAGGTTGAAGAAATTTGGTTTTCTTACTCTCTTTTGATTTATGGTTTTCAAGGAAGAAAAAAATTCCCTTGTAAAGTGCATAAAACATAAAGCATTGTCTGAAATGAAGAAGAGCGATTTTGAGTTTACTTCACGCCTTCGATTTAGGGTTTTTTGAGTTTGATTTTAGTTTTTTTGTTACTTTTTTTATTTAAACTTATTTTTCACGTTTTAATGAAATTGATTTTGGGTATATCTCAGTCAACTATGCTCAATGTGAATTTGATGGAGTTAGTTGATTTGATTTTGTCTTTCTTGATCCCAAACAGTAAAAAAATTTACAAATTTATAAATATATTCAAAACAATTTTCTGAGCACTATTATATTGAATTTTGGTAAGAGAGCTAAAATAGAGAGAGTGAGATAGCTTCTGTTAGCTAGAGAAAAAGATATTGGTGTGCATTTTTTGCTTCTCGGTGAAATTGCTAATGTGAGCAATGTGTTCATATTTTGTTCTTCATTTTAACTTGCTGGTATGTTAAGTTTCTGTTTGATAATTTTCAACGCTGCAGATTGGCTGTTTATTACTTGGATATTTTTTATATTTGATTATGGAGTTACGCCTAGTATCTGTTTGTGAAAATGCCTGAATGTTTTGTGTTCAACAATTTGGTTGATGTCTTTTTGATCAAAAGGCAACTCTTAAGTTGTTTGTTTCATCTGACTAATCATTTCCTTGGATTAGTTATATGTTTTGTGAAAATACCCGATTATGTTTGCTTGTCAAAGGAGTATTATTGGAATATGTAACTTAATTGGTTTTTGTTAGTCGTTTGTGAGTGGGTTGTTTCTTTCATATGTGATTCTTTTGTCATTTTCTAGACAATGAAAATGAGGTGTGCAGGTAGTCCAGGGAACTTGAAAGGAAAAAAAAATTTGATTTTACTTATGCTTTACAATATAAATGTTCATTGGCTCTTTCCTCCCGATTAAAGCGTGGTTGTTATTTATCCATTATCTTGAATAATTTTCCCTTTTATACCCATATGGTCGTTTCTTTAGCTAGTTTAGTTTTTCTAGCTTTTCCTTTACCCAACAAAATTAAATAGGATGAGCTTTTCTAACAATAGTTGAAAATATAAAATGCAATGGCTTATGTACTACAAGTTTTAAGCTTTTGGGAACAGTGTCCTTTGAAAAAGAAAGAAAGAAAGTACCATGCACACAATAATAATTAAGCATTGTAACATGCACCAATTAGAAAATATGAAAAATCTTTTATGGGAATATATAATATATCAGAAACATTACTTAATTAAGAAAATAAATGCATATCATATGAAAACCATATACACACTCTTTGCATACAAGTTAGGCACCTCATTAATGACTAAGAGAGTATAAATCAGATGAATGAAATTCTTAATCCTGATGATACATCCGTGATATTGCTGTGACACCAAGTAAAACATACACCACATTGGATACAAGTCCCCTCCCCGCAGTGAGATATGGCATGAATAGGCATGGCACTGAAGATCCTTTAGGGGTACAAGTCACAGAATCCAACAAAAATACAAAAGTATGGAAGATATATAGATGAAAATAAAAATTACCAAAAATATATACACTTCATATGTAATTTACCATTATAATTTTAACAAAACAAAATCTATTGTGTGCATGTATCAATATGTATGATGGTAGAGATATAGAAAATGACGAAGATTAAAATGTTAGTAACTTCTGATTTTGTGTTGCTTTGCTTTGGCTTTGGCTCGAGGAAAGAGATGAAATGAAGAGGAGAGAAAATCTGGAGCTTTTGTTGTAAAATTTCAACATTTCGTTTCATTGCATTTTATTGTATTTACAAAGATATTATAATGCATTTCTCTTACATTAAAATGTAGCGAAATATATTTAAAATTCTTATGGATAAGATCAACTCATCTGCTTGAAAGTGACCCTTTCTCTAGAATTTTTGAAGAAATTTTTTAATTCTTGTTTAGGCAAGATATGGAGCTTCTAGATGCTAATTCTTGCTACTTTGGGTATACCACAACTGCACTCCAATGTCTAGCTAAATGAGATGAGAATACATATTAGCTAAGGCAAGAGCTTATCATTTCTTTGGGAATGCCTTGTCTCAGATAATCCGTGAGTATGTCTCGGACATTCTAAGAATTAGTCTCAGACATTCCGAGAGAAGGACTTCTTGGCTTGGCATAATGACTTAGACAACAAGTAATATATCATTTTTAAACTTTTCAGCCTCCGACACATGTTGGATATTTTGAGGTTTAGACATGTATACAAATGTGACAAAATTGCCACCATTTTTAGCATGTATAAGTAATTTGGTAGTCTTACCTCAGTATTAACAAATTCATAACTTTAAAACAATCAAAAAATCAAATTGGTAAAGACTCGTGGTGATAATGTGTTATAAACTAACTATAAGTTAACAAAAATATAAAGAACACAAAATAAAATATAGAACGACAAAGAAAATAGAGAAAGTGGACAAATATATTATCATCTTATTATACTTTATCCTTTCTTCATGATAAGGCCACTATATATAAGCCCGTATGTGGCTATAGGTTATAAAATTGAATGACACGTAAACATAAAAATTAATATTATAGAGATGTTTCATATATGTTTCAAAATTCCTTGGTTAATGATATTAAGTAGGAAGTTACACAATGTGATAAATGGTAGCATCCATATTCATAAAGTTAAGGCTTTTTTTTTTCTTTTTCTTTTGGGTAAACTGAATAGAAAAAAGAGTTGGACTTTTAAGCTTTCTTGCTTATGTCAATTTATAGCACCAATGTTTTGTATAATACGCCTTATTATTGAATTTTCCTCGTAAGCTTCTACTCAGAAATTTTCTACTGAAAGTGATAATACACCTTATACAATTAGCAGTTTCTACCAAAATTCAATTATCTTTTTCTTAAATATAATTAAGACATTATGTTAAGTTATATATATATATATATATATATATATCAATAAGTTAGCTGAAACTAAAAGGTGATGATGGGAAAGGTAATGTAAACAAAACTGATATTAATGTGATGACATATGCCGGAAAACAAATGTATGCATCTTACCCAATAATGAATAAAAATAAATTTTAATACCTTAATTTAAACCCAAATCTAATGATAAGTATTCCACCTTTAACAATTCATTTCATCAATATTTCTAATTTATTCTAAACTATCTTTATATGACTTAATTCTCTACATTTGTACAAAATCATGTAAAACCCTTATAAATCCATTTTGTACCAACCAAAGAAAATAACCGACGGTGTTAGAGTGAAGTATCGCTAGTTTAGTAACCTTCCGAAGACACTTTCAAAGTCTAAGTGTCGCTAAATGGTCAACTAGACTACCTTTACTTAAAACATCGTCTATTCTAGGGCATCAAACCAATTGGACGACCCTTTGCAGATAGAAATGTCACAACTATGAGCTAGCCAACATATGGATATTAAATAGTGTCGTCTATATCTCTTCTTAATGGACAATGCTTTTTTTATTTTTATTTTTTTATTTTTTTATAACATTAATGGACAATGCTTTAGATGGCAGAAGCATCATCTAATCTATTAAAAATAATAAAAATAAATAAACAATGCTTTTATGGGTCAAATTAAAGTGAACCCCCTGTGGGGTTACCAGTCATGAGCCCCTATTGAAAGCAACTACTAAAGGACTCTGCCGGTTAATTTTTTGAAAAAAAGAATTTAAATGTAGAGGGTTACTAAATTTATCCCCAAACTATTATGCAATTTCAATTATACCCCGTTTGTCCTAATCTTTCCTGCCCTTTTTTTTGGTGAATATTCACTGCATTAAGCACAAAAAAACATCTGAAAACAGAGGATTACATCTTAGTCCCTTCCAAACAATAAAAAATAACAATGTTTAAAAGGGAAGGAGGGATATCATCCATATTACATTCATCAAAAAGATAATGGACGGAAAAACTGAGGGAGTCTTTTGCAACTCTGTCAGCTGAAGCATTTGAGGATATGTGGTTTCATTTGATATGCCATTTGTATTTTTCGAATCTGGTTTTGATCCGGATAAGCAGGTCTCTTGTCTTCCAACCTTTCGGATCATTTTGACTAATGATTTCCTTAGCTGCAGTTTCTGAATCTGTGGACCAAAGCATCTTAGTCCATCCCTTATTCTTAGCTTCCTCCGAAGTCATATAGGTAGCCAAAATCTCTGCCTCTAGAGCCAAATCACATTTCACTATCTTGGAAGCTAGGTGGATGATGACTCCGATATCATTCCTGAGGATATACGCAATAGCTGCTTTTCCATTATGGTAAGCTGCATCTGAATTCAACTTAAGCCATCCTGCTGGGGGTAGCTCCATTTCTCAATTGTGGAACCCGAGTAGTCCTCCAAGTCTTCTTTCTCTATCTATTCATAAAACTCCTTCATCTGTAACTCAAAATCTCTAACAGTAACTTTGAAATCTGTAGCATCCGAATGGATGAAACGATTTCTATATTCCTAAAAACAATACCACAAAGAAGCTAAGAAAGTGCAGCCAAACTCTTTGTCCAATCCCATTGGAGCCACATTTCCCTGAGAATATACACATTTCTCTAATAGCTCCTGGATGTTTGAGACTTCCAGCAAGTCAAGTTTGAAGCTCCATTGGCTTGCAAAGTCAAGAGCTCTTATTCCATGGCAATCTTTGAAAAGATGGAAAGCACTCTCTACCTCTGCTTCGCAGAAAACGCAATGGATATCACCATGCCCAATCCGATGTGTTGTGACTTCTCTCGTAGGAAGCACTCCATTGGAGATTCTCCATAGAAAGAGTGTGAGTCTTTCATGCAGCTTTAGTTTCCACAGAGTGACCTAAAAAAAGGAGTTTTGGGCATCAGTAATAGTGAAATTATTGATGAAACTATTTTTAACTGAAAAGGAACCGATCTTATTTCCTTTCCAGATCAGTATGTCTTTGGAGGGGGAAGTGGGCCAAGGTAAGTTTAGAATAGCTCTAACCGATTGATCTTCAAAAAGATCCTCCAATTTTTCAAAATTCCATTCATCTCTATTTGGATTCTTCAACTCCACCACCCTTCTCAACTCCAATGCTCCAATTCCTTCCTTAAGGCGAGGGATTCGGTCCTCTAGTTCAGGGACCCAGGGGTCAAATAAAGGGTGACTGTCATGACCATTACCGAGTTTAAAACATGAGCTGGATCTGATCACGTGTCTTGCTTCAATGATTCCCTTCCATACCGATGAAGTCCCTCCTTGAAGTTTATATTCGAAGAAAGTCTTATTTTTGAGATAACGGGCCCTAAAACCTTGTGTCCATAAAGTATCCTCATCTCGTGCCATTTTTCAAGCAAGCTTAGAAAGTAAAGCAATGTTGAAGTCTTTAAACTTCCAAAAACCTAGCCCCCCTTTCTCCTTCGGTTGGCATAGCTCCTCCCACTTTTTTAGAGCCATGTAATTCTTAGAGCTATTTCCAGCATCCCACCAGAATTGTTTGACCATACTGTCAAGAGTCTTGCATACACCTTTAGGGACACTGTAAGTAGACATAGTGTATGTCGGAATAGCTTGAATCACGGACTTTATTAGAGTAACTTTGCCGGCTCTAGAGAGGACTTGTCTATTCCATCCTTCAATTCTTCTCTGAACTTTCTCCTTAAGATGATTGAACTCCTTGGCTTTATTCTTTCCCATGATGAGGCAATTTCCTAGATATATAGAGTTTTCCATGTCTTTATATCCCGTAATTGTCTTGATGCTTCTTTTGTCCTTACCCGGGGTATTCTTTGAGAAGAGGATGTTGGATTTACTCATATTAACAGCTTGGCCAGACCATTTGCAATATGTTTCGAAGCATTTTTGGAAAGAAGCGGCCTCTTGGCTGCTGGCTCTGTCCATGACCAGAAGGTCGTCTGCGTATATTAGATCGGAGATCGTGGGAGCTGCCCTAGAAACCTTTATTCCATGAAATCTGTCGTTGCATTCCTCCCTAGCTAGAAGTCTTGTGAGCACCTCAACGCATAGAATGAAGAGTAAGGGGGATAGAGGGTCTCCTTGATGGATACGTCTACCGGGTCTAATATTTCCTGAGATGTTACTATTTAGAAGCAGAGAAAAGGAAACCAAATTTACACAGCTGTAAATCAGTTTCTGGAAGTGATTGCTGAACCCCCACTCCTTCAAAACTTGGATAATAAAACTCCATTCCAATCTATCATACGCCTTTTTCATGTCGAGTTTCATGAGCATCAGTTCTTTTTACCCTTTTTTTTTTCAGCTTATGTATAACTTCTTGTGTTAGAACTATGTTCTCCGCTATCCATCTCCCTTTGACAAAAGCCCCTTGATCTGGGGAGATGAGGTTGCCCAGCAGTCCTGCAAGTCTCATCGCTATAATCTTTGCAACAATTTTGTAAGAAAAGTTGCAAAGGCTTATAGGTCTAAAATGATGGAAACCAGTCGGGTAAGAGACTTTTGGAATAAGGACTATAAACGTTTTGTTAGCACTTGAAGGAATGATTCCTCTCTTGAAGCACTCCTGAACAAAACTAACCACCTTTTCTTTTATGGTTTCCCAGAATTTTCTATAGAAAATTCCAGTGAAACCATCCGGACCCGGACTTTTCAAAGGAGGAGGCTCCATATACTTTCCTTGATTTCCTCTTCCATCGGGATGTTAAGCAATCTGTTCTCTTCCTCTGTAATGCAAGGAGGAATGAGCTTTTCTATGTCTGAATTGTGATTGGGATGATCCGAAGAGAACATCTCTTCAAAATTTGTTTCAAAGTAGTTTGCAATTTTGGGTTCATCAAATAGCCACTTCTGCCCATCTTGTATAGCATTTATCCTGTTCCTCCTTTTGCGAATCACTGTTTCAAGGTGGAAAAACTTTGTGTTCTTGTCTCCCTCCTTTAACCAAAGCTCACGAGACTTTTGTTTGTTGATGGATTCCATCTGAGCCCTTTTAAAACGGAGTTCTGATTGTATCTGGTTTTGTCTATTCATTTCTTGGTCAAGTTGTGGAAGATTACCCAATTCTGCCTCCAGCTCCTTTATTTGTTGATGAGCGTAGCCAAAACAGTCTATGTTCCACTTTCTCAAAGCTTTGGAAGTTGCATAGAGGCTCCTGTTGAACCTATGGCAGTGCATTCCACGATTATGATCAGAGCTCCATGCCCTTGTAACTACCATGCTGCGTGACGGATCACAGATCCAGGTTTGGAAAAACTGGAAGGCAGGTTAACTTTATTTTCCATGGAATTTAGACATAGTAAGATAGGTAAATTGTCTGATTCTTCACATCGGAGGTGTCTATTGATAGCCATCGGGAAGGATTCCACCCAGTTTCCGTTGGCAATAACCCTGTCAAGCCATTCACGCACTAAAGTCATTCTTTCTTGCTTGTTACTCCACGTGAATCCGATTCCACTGTATCCAATGTCAATTCCCCCCTCTTTTAGCATGAATTCTTTAAGATATAGTTTCCTACGCCAAATACTTCTTCCCCCAAACTTTTCTTTTGCCTCTACAATCTCATTAAAGTCACCAAGCATAACCCAAGGGAGTTGAAGCTTAGCCACAAACTGAGTCATCTCTTCCCAGAAAGATGGTATTTCACTAGGATACGGCGGAGCATAACATGCAATGAGATTCCACTGCTTTTCAGTACCTTGATCCGTGATTAAGCAGCAAAACGTGTTTCTTGTGTTCCATTCCATTCTCAAGTTAATCTCGTCTGTCCACATTAGGACAATGCCATCAGCCAGACCCGATGCTTCCACTATATTACAATGGTTGAAACCCAGTTTTCTGCTAATCTTTAACATTCTCAACGGTTTACACTTGGTTTCCATAAGAAACAGACACGAAGAGTGATAAGTGTTCATTAAACTAGTTAAAAAGTTTAGTGTTTCAGAGTTACCTATGCCTCTGCAGTTCCAGGATAGAAATTTTGAGTCTGCAGGGGGGGCTTGATTTGGCCCGCCGCCCCAGCCTACTGAAAATCCAGATGTCTCTTCAAAATTACTTCATTCCTGTTGGATGGTTCTCCAGTCTCCCAGTTTTGTGGAAATCTCCCCCTCTAAATATTTCTTCTATCTTCATTTTTCCATGACCAAGCTCTCGTTCTTCTTTTCTCTTCCAGTCTTTCAGATCTTTGAGGAGTTTGGTCTTCAATCAATGATATTTGTATTCTGTAACTGAATACATAAATTTCCTTCCTGCCAATTTGTGCTTTCCGGGATAGAATTAAGGCTCTCGGCTGGCTCTATTTCCCACTCTCCTTGAATATTCTCCTCTACATAATTATTCTCATTTAAATCATTTGACAAATGTTCCCCCAGTTCCTCTATCCTTAGAACATTTTTAGGCCTTCCTCTGTTGGGCTTCACTATTTCTCTCAAAAATGTATTACGCTGACTCATCCCTTTCTCCCTTATTTCTTCTTGGTCCACACTTCTAATGAAAGGTTTGGGCTCTCCTTTGGGACTATTAGGAGCTGGTCTCTTCCGGTTTTGGCCCAAAGTGGGAGGAGCATCAATAATCCCTTTGGGTCTAGTAAAAGGAGAACTCCCTAGTCCAACATATGATAGAAAATCTGGGTCAAGCCCATCTAAACTTCTTCTCTCTTTATCTTTTTGAGCCCAAAAGCCCGTATGATTCTTGCTGCCCATATCCCTAACTGCTTCAAATCAAAATCAGGATCCCTTGATTTTTCAATCACTAGAGGGGCTAAGGTCTCTGAGAAATCTAGATCCTGCCATTTGAGGGTGATAAACTGGGATTCTAGCTCTGGACACATCCCCATCAAGTTCTAGAAATCCTGCTTTGGATACGTATTTTCCACAGCTTCTGCTTCTGCTTCCAAGGTCTGACAATCCTATTTTTCACGCAGGGCAGCTCTATTATGCAGAAGAATTGACAGGTCCTTGGAAGCCGCGTCCACCACCGCATTGATGCTTCTCTGGTCTCCCACCTCTGGCATGTTGATGAACTGCATACTTCCACCGTTTTCTACCCTCAACCACGGGCCATATAGCTTAGCATATATTCTGTTTGGGGTTGTGATTAAAGTTGGGTCTTTATTGCTGGATCTTCCGGTAACGTGAGCTAGGAGACCACATCTGTAGCAGAAATCTGCTAGCCTCTGTAGCTTGAACTGGATCCAGGTATTGTTTCCATCGTTTCTCATCATGAAGTAGCTTGCTGGGAGAGGGTTGTTGATCGGGATGTCCACTCGCAGTCTCAAGTAGCGCTGAGCAATGATGCATCGTTTGTTGATGGATTCCAGATGAACTTCTCTGATTTTGTTGCCAATCTGTTTTGCTGTTTTTTCATGTAGGTAGATCGGCGGAAGACCATGTATTTGCAGGTGGAACGTTGATGTGTCAAATTTGATTTCCTTCAGGGATAGATCCTTAGGCCATTCCTTAAGAATTAGGTGTGCCTCGTTCAGTGACCACGGCTGATTCTTGTAGATTTTGTCCCTGTCTTCCTTGCATCCAAAATTAAACTCGAAGCAATTTTCCTCCAGCTTCTCAATGCCTACTCTATATTTCAGAGTCCATGTTTTGGAGATGATCTCCTTAATTGTGTAGCGTCTAAAACACCGTGTAGATAAAATTTGCCCAATCAGAACATCTTGTGCTGCGATGGAAGTCTCTTCTTCCGCCTCTAAGCTGAGAGCCCTAAATGAATCTTGTAGTTCATTTACTTTTCCTTTTCCTCGATCCATTTCCGGTGTTTCTCTAACTGTAGTCTCCAAAGTTAAGGAGGGGTGGCATAACTGTAGATTAGATCGCCATGGAACTCAAAACACCTAAGCTGAACTGTTTAATTTACTTTCCTCATCAAGAGAAAATAAGAATAAATAGCCCTAATAGTTTGTTAATTAATTTGTTATCTGTATAGTGAAATGTTTTTCTACCTTCACAGACTTCTATAAGTCGAAAGAAATGTGAAAAATATTATTTAAAAAAAAAAGAACATGTGAAAATATGGTCATATTGTGGCATCTACAACTGTAAAAAAACATAGTCTCTCCTGCCTTAAACACGAAATCATAATTTCAGAAATTTGAAAATCTCCGCCGTCCCGCTCTACATCCGCCCCCGTTCTGCATATGCAACCTCCGTTTAAGTAAATCTCGACCTTCGTTCTTCTTCCTCCGCTCCCGTTTCATTGAATCTCTGCCTCTTTTTTTTCCTTGAGGATTCTCAGTTTCGATGGAAGTCCAATGAAAGTAGCACTGCTTTCTTTAGTACTATTGCAGAAACCGTCTTCTGCGACTTCATAGTTCCTCTTCGTCTTCGAATCTTCACACGATATCGCTTATGCTTTGTCTCTTTCATTTTCCTTTGAAAGTGCAATCCCTTCCTCTGAAGCTGAATAGCGCAATCCCCCAAAAAATATCCAAAATGATCTGTGTTTTTGGAGCAAAAAAACCCACGGATATCACCAGGATTGAGACCCAGAAGGTTCTCAAGTGAGAGTGAAAGAGGCAAGAGCGAAATATTTTTCTTCTTTGGGTGGTTACATTCTGTCAAGAGGGAAGTTACAAGTTTAAAACCAAAAAAATAAAAATAAAAACATGTCTTCCAACATCTTGTGTAATTTTTCTTTCCTTTTTACTCGATGCCATATATTATATAAAGAAATTGTGGATTTGGGGTTATTGGCTATCACCTTTGATGTATAGACAAAATGATATAGTAGTTAATGAGTTTCTTGGTAAAAGTTGGAATAATGTAATTTCTAACCCAATTGTTTATTAGTCATTCATTTATGTTTTTTTTGCTTAATTACTGACCATTTGAATTGAATTTTTTTTTCTATTAAAGGTTTTTCCAAACTTAGTTGAACTGCTGGGAATTGCAGTTTTGAGGTCTCATGGATTTTTCACTCAAGCATTTTGGTATTGGATAGGCATAGGGGGATTGATGATATATGTGCTATTGATCAACTTATGTTTCAGTCTGGCCCTTACTTATCTCAGTTGTGGTTATCTTTACATTAATATCAATATTAAGATTTCAAAGTTGGAGCCTATATATTGAATATTGAAATCTATAAATTTTTGTGCAGCTTATGTGAAGCAGCATGCTGTTAAATCAAAAGTATCTCAAAGCAATCTAAATGTCAGCAAGACAAGAGAAGCCATTACATCAAAGATCAGAGATAGTAGTTTTAGTTCAATACAAGCCAACGAAGGTGATATATTTTCTTGGCTTTGCCAGACTATTCATCATTTTGTGCAATTTTTCTTAGATGGTAATTGAAATCTAATTGACATGTAGAGAGTGGAGGAGATCAAAAACTTAAAAGTGGAAGTAGTCCCTTCAGGTCCTCATCTGTTAGGACTGAAGTTGTTCCTAATATCAACTATAACAGGAAAACTGGAGCGATTCTTCCATTTGAACCGCATTTCATCACTTTCGAACAGATCACTGATCTGTTGACATGCCAAAGGTAACATATATAAAATGTGGTAAAAGCTTGCTCACCAAAGTTGTATGTGTTGAGTGTCTCAGGAGCTGATAGTATTTGTTTGTTAAAGTGGAGACCTGGTCTTTAGGAAATCAATTTTATTTTTCTATTATGAAAGTAGTTGTTATGGCTATTGCTATTTCTTAGTAATGTTAGCATATTTTTAGCCATTTTATTTTGAATTTAGTTGTGCTGCACTTGTATTTATTTGAAGTTGAAGTTCAATAAAATTATGTCTTTCCCAAGTCAATTATCTTGCTTCTGCAATTTCTAAAAAAACATAACATTGGTATCAAAGCCCTTTTTTTCTTAAGGGACTTGTGAGGTTATTTGACTGAGTGTTCACCCAAAAACAGCAACCAAACCTGCTTATGCAAAATACCATTAAAATAATGGAAGGTGAGAGTTATTTTTCAACCATGGCTCGACCAGTGTTTGATGGAGAAAACTACCAAGTATAGGCAGTGAAAATGGAAACTTATTTGGATGCGTTTGATTTGTGGGAGGCTGTAGAGGAAGATTATGAAATACCTTCTCTACCAGGAAATCCAACCATGGCTCATATCAAAACCCACAAGGAGAAGAAGACAAGAAAATCCAAAGCTAAGGTCTGCCTCTTTGCTGCAGTTTCTCCAACCATTTTCAGTAGAATCAATCATGACATATAACTCAGCTAAAGCTATCTGGGATTTTCTAAAGAACGAGTAATCAAAAAGGTGATAGAATCAGAGGAATGAAGGTGCTGAATTTGGTAAGAGAATTTGAGATACATCATATGAATGAATCAAAAACTATAAAGGCTTATTCAGATAGGCTGATTGGCATTGCAAATAAGGTATGAATACTTGGAACTGAGCTCACTGACGGTAGAATAGTTCAAAAAATACTTGTATCCTTGCCTGAGAGATTTGAGGCAACTAATGCTTCTTTGGAAAATTCTAAAGATCTGTCAAAGATTAGTTTGGCAGTGTTGTTAAGTGCACTGCAGGTACAAGAACAAAGAAGGATGATGAGGCAAGAGGGAACTACTGAAGGAGCTTTGCAAGCTAAGTTGCAGCTGAATTCTGGAGGAAGAAGCAATAAATGGAAAGGAAAGGAAGGGAGTGCTAACAACTCTGAAAATGTAGCAGTTGAGGATAACACCAACACTAGAAGTAGCAACAAATGGGGAAAATATCCTCTTTGTCAACATTGTGGCAAAATAAATCATCCTCACTACAAGTGTTGGAGAAAACCTAATATGAGATGTAGAAAATGTCAGAAACTTGGGCATGCAGAGGTTATTTGTAAAGAAAAGGAGATACAACAGCAGAGAGAGGCTCAAGTTGCAGATCAACAAGAGGCAGAACAATTATTTGTTGCATCATGTTTTGCATCAAGTATCTCAAGTGACAGCTGGCTCATTGATAGTTGTTGTACAAACTACATGACCAGTGACGAAAAGCTTTTTAGGGAGCTTAACAGATCAGCAACATCAAGATTCAGAATTGGAAATGGAGACTACATCTCAGTAAAAGAAAAGGGGACTATAGCCATTGAGAGTTTTACAGGTACAAAACTTATTTATGAGGTTTTGTATGTCCTGAAATTGATCAAAATTTGTAAGTGTTGGACAATTGCTAGAAAAAGGATTCGAACTATTATTTGAAAACAAAAAGTGTCTAATCATTGATCCAAGTGGTCAGGAGTTATTCAAAATTGAGATGCAGGGCAAAAGTTTTTCTTTGAATCCATTAGAGGTGGAGCAAGTGGCTTTTCCAAGTCAACTCACCATTGTAGAGACTTGGCGCAAGAGGCTGGGACATTTTCACCACAAAGCTCTGTTGTTTATGTTAAGAAATGAAATGGTAAAAGGTCTACCAAACTTGGAGGAGCATCTCTCAAGCTGCAAGGCTTGTCTACTTGGCAAGCAAACTAGATTTCCATTCAAAAAGTCTACATGGAGAGCTACAGAAAAGTTGTAACTGATCCATACTGATCTATGTGGTCCACAGACGACTCCATCACTTAATGACAGTAGGTATTATATAGTTTTCATTGATGATCTAACAAGGATGTGTTGGATTTATTTTATGAAGTTAAAGTCAGAAGTTGCTGGAATTTTCTTGAAGTTTAAAAACTGGATTGAAAACCAGAGTGGCTACAAGATTCAAGTCGTTAGGATAGATAATGGAACTGAATATACATAAAATAAATTCAACTTCTTTAGTGAGGAAGCTGGAATTGAACACCAACTCATTGTCCTTACTCTCCACAGCAAAATGGGGTCAGTGAGAGGAAAAATATAACAATCATGGAGATGACAAGATGCTTGCTACATGAGAAGAATCTACCAAAGAAATTTTGGGCAGAAACAGCAAACACAGCTATTTTCTTGCTGAATAGACTGCCTACAAGGTCAGTGGAAAAGAAGACTCCATTTGAGGCTTGGCATAGTGTTAAACCTATTTTAAAAAACCTCAAAATATTTGGATCTCTATGTTTTTCTTGTGTTCCATAGGTTGAAAGAGACAAGCTTGATGAGAAGGCTGAACCAAGGATTTTCATTGGCTACAGTTTGATTTCTAAAGCATACAGGATTTTTCAACCTCAATCAGGGAAGATAGTGACACGCAGAGATGTTCAATTTCTTGAACATGAGTAATGGGACTGGAATGAGGAGTCTCAAGTCAAACATCATATTTTGCCACTGAATCCTGATGAATTAGAAGATGATCAGCCTGTTAGAGGAACAAGGTCACTCTCAGATATTTATTAGAGTTGCAATTTTGCTATTTTTGAACCTGCCGGATATGAGGAAGCAAAAACATATCAAAGATGGACAGATGCAATGAAGGAGGAGGAGTTGGCCATGATAGAAAAGAACCAGACCTGGGAGCTGGTGGAGAGGCCCCAAGACAGAAAAGTAATTGGGGTTAAATGGGTTTCAGGACGAAGCTCAATCATGATGGCTTAGTGAACAAGCACAAAGCTAGATTAGTAGTGAAAGGCTATGCACAAGTTTGGGGAGAATATTTTTTTGAGACTTTGCCCAGTAGCCAGATTGGATACGATTAGAATGCTCTTGGCTTTGCAGCACATAAAGGGTGGAAGATTTTTCAAATGGATGTGAAGTATGCTTTCTTGAATGGTTTACTTTAAAAAGAAATCTATGTTGAGCAGCGAGAGGGTTTCAATATACCAGGACATGAAGAAAAGGTCTATTTCTTGAAGAAAGCTCTATATGGACTGAAGCAAGCTCCTAGAGCTTGGTACAGCAGGATGGATGAACATTTGCTAGACTTAGGTTTTGAGAAAAGCTTTAGTGAATCAACTCTTTATGTCAAGAAAGTTGGCTCTAACATTGTTATCATTTCTCTTTATGTGGATGATTTACTTGTGACAGGAAATAATGCTATGCATATTGAACAATTCAAGAAGGAGATGATGAAGGTCTTTGAGATGACAGATCTTGGTGAGATGACTTATTTTTTAGGAATGGAGATCAAGCAAACTTAGAATGAAATCTTTATTTGCCAAAAGAAATATTTGAAAGAGAATCTAAAAAGATTCAGAATGGAAGAATGCAAGAGTGTGAGTACTCCAATGAATCAAAAAGAAAAGCTGCATAAAAAGGATGGAGCTGAACTAGTTGAAGGAGTGTATAGAAGTTTAATTGGATGTTTGATGTATCTCACAGCAACAAGGCTTGACATCTTGTATCCTGTAAGTGTTTTATCCAAATTTCTGAATTGTGCTAGTGAGTTGCATATGGTAGCTGCCAAAAGAGTGGTTAGATATCGTAAAGGAATTCTAACCTATGGCATCAAATTTAGCAAAAGTCAGAATTTCAAGCTTCATGGATATTCTGACAGTGATTGGGCCGGATCTATTGATGATATGAAAAGTACTTCTGGATACTGTTTCACTTTTGGATAAGGGTGTTTTTCATGGTGCTCAAAGAAACAAGAAGTGGTGGCACAATCAACTACTGAAGCAGAGTTTGTAGCAGCAACAACTACTGTTAATCAGGCACTATGGCTAAGGAAAATTATGATGGATCTGCATTTGAAGCAAGAAGAAAGCATTGAGATATTTGTGGATAATCAAGCTGCCATAGCTATATCTCAAAATCCAGTGTTTCATGGAAGGACTAAGCATTTCAATATCAAGTTTTATTTTTTGAGGGAAATGCAGAAAAATGGTGAAGTGATGTTAGTTTACTGCAAAACAGAAAACCAGGTGGTGGACATTTTTACCAAGTCATTTCATGTTAGCAGATTTGAATTTCTCAGAGAAAAGCTGGGAGTTTGCAGCTCCTGATCTAGAAGGAGATGTTGAGTGTCTCAGGAGCTGATAGTATTTGTTTGTTAAAATGGCGACCTGGTCTTTAGGAAATCAGTTTTATTTTTTTGTTATGAAAGTAGTTGTTATGGCTGTTGCTATTTCTTAGTCATGTTAGCATATTTTTAGCCATTTTATTTTGTAATTCAGTTGTGCTGCACTTGTATTTATTTGAAGTTGAAGTTCAATAAAATTGTCTTTCCCAAGTCAATTATCTTGCTTCTGCAATTTATGAAAAAACATAACAGTATGTCTTATTTTTTTTCTTCTTTAACCAGTGGAGATAATGTGCTGAACGTGTCTACCCTTTTGGAATGAAACTGTTTGCAACTGGTAGAATTAAAGTTATAAGCACAAAAAATTGTTTGAGAACTCAATTTTAGATAAGCTTTATGCCTGTCTGGTTGAAAATTGCTTTGTCATTCAAGACAAAGCTATCATCAGGCTCCCCATTGTGTCTTCTAATTTATCAATTGGTTAGTTTAGTTCTTAAATCCAAGGTTACCCATGTCCATCAATATGCTTTTATCAGGGAACATTTTCTTGATATTGGTAAAAATTCAGCTCTACTGGTTCTCTTTTTACTATAAAAAAGGTAAATTTTAACAAAAAAAGTAAATATTAAATAAGATAAAATTTTGGACGAATTTTAGTGTTCTTTTCTATTGTTCTTCTGAAATTATGTTTGTTTGCTTTAAGAAAATAATGTGTTGACTTCTTCCATGCCATCCTTTTTATTTTTCTTCTTTTTCTTACCTCCAGCATACGTAAATTTTGATAACCTAAAGGGTGTAAATCAGTGATGGTATTACTTTATTTATTTTTTTATTCTTTCATTGTTTGTTTGATTGTTATAATATTGGTTGTAAGAATTTTAGGATAAACCCAAGTGTTTAATGTTGGAACTTGTTTGGTTTGAGGTTTGTTTAATGCAGTGGAGAAGATGAACAACAATGCGACTTAGTTGTAACCTTGAAAATGTGGAAACTATGTAGTATTGATTTAAGTAGATAAAATAAGGGCTCGTTTGGTACGTTGTATTGTATTAGATTGTATTGTAATATATTGAATTGTATTGTAATGTATTATATAATACATCTCATGTGAGGTGTTCATTGATCTTGAACTTCATCCATCAATAGTAACTAATACTATTGTTGTTTTGTATGTGGTTTTTATGAACCATAATGGAAATAGTTTTCTTGTAGATTTAATAAGGGCTGGAAGCTAAAGGTTTAGTCACTTTCTTAGTATTTTTAAATAGTTTGTTTTTAATTATGTATATATTGAACCAAAATGATAAGTAAACCTGTGAGTTAAGTTGAGGTGTTAAAGAAGAGAGGATTCATAGAATGGTAATCAATTTCATAATGAGTTACACATGCTTATACTTTCGTTAACCAACAACTGGTTACTACAAAGCTCATGTTAAGGCAAGTTCCTACTTTGTTAAGAATTTAGTATAATGTCTTTTATGGTCCTTTGATATTTTTGAGTTGCAGACAGTGCATAATAGAGTGAATACACTCACTAACATTACATACAAGGATGACCCAACGATTTTCGCTTGGGAATTGATGAATGAGCCTAGATGCAGCTCAGACCCCTTTGGTGATGTACTTCAGGTTTGTTTAAGAAAGTGTTTCCATGATTTTGATATTGAATACAAGTTTATAAAATTATGTCATATTCTTACAATTCAAGTAACAGATCCTTTTCATATTATATGTGTTCTAGAATTGGATACAAGAAATGGCTGTCTATGTGAAGAGCATTGATCCAAAACACTTACTGGAAATTGGACTTGAAGGATTCTATGGTCCCTCAACACCTAAAAAAGTTCAATTCAATCCAAACACATATGCACAACAAGTTGGAACTGATTTTATAAGAAACCATCAGGTTCTTGGTGTTGATTATGCTTCTGTTCACATCTATGATGGTTATGCCACTGTGCTCTCTAAATCTGCTTCAACGACAAACATCATATCCCTTCAGTCAAGAAGACTCGGGCTTTTCAACTCCAGGTGTTCCTGGAAATGCCATTGGGGTTGCAAGAAGAAGAACTCATCGGAGAAAGTCAGTAATCACGATGAGTTATAAGGTTGTATATATAAGAGAAGTCAAAAAATCAACTTTGTTGAAAAGGAGTGTGGATTCCTATAATCTATATGGATCCGCAAGCTCATGTTATTGCCTTGAACTTTGAAAATAAAGTGGATGTTTTGAACTTGGAGACAATTAATGTGAATAATAATATTATACTTTTGCATACATCTAATGATATTGATGGATACACTTCCTGAGCTTTAATTCAAAGTTTGATGGCTCAAGTTTACACTTATTTCACTCTAATCCTATTAGTTTTTTAAAATATGAATTTACACTTTAATATGAGGAATTAATATGGATGACCTTTAACTCTAATAAAAGACAGCGAAGAGTTAAAATGCAATCAATCTATAATATGAACATTTTTATGGTTACCAAATAAGTTTACTAAATTCATAAAAAAAAAAAAATAGAAAGCATAAGTTAACTAAAAATAATGGTTTACCATTTAATATAATTTAAATACATAAATTACTGAATCCAATAAAACATTAATAATTTTATTTGATAAACTGATTGCTTACTCTAAGCATTATTGCCATAACAAAGCTTAAAACAAGGAGAAACCAAGGGAGACAAGCTTTTAAATGTAATATCCTCTTAAAACTCAAAAAATAAAATAATTAAAAAACTGAAACTTGGTAACGGTGAAGAAAGGGAATGCTAGATTGTACCCTCTTTTCTCTCCCAATTATATTACATTATGCATAAATAATTCTCGAAGCAACTCTTCAAGACTAAGAAGGTTAAAGATTATGAATTAGATACAGGTTGGATTTTTAAATAAAATAATAAGCTTCTTTCACATGAACTAGAAATTACAGGAAAAGTAAATAAAAATAAAGCTCTCATGTATTACTTGAAGCTCATGACAATATTACTAGTAATAACAGGGGAAGAGGCCAACAGTTCTCTTCCATCGATAAATACATACATACGTGCAATATAAATATCTATAAAAATGAAAGTAATACAGAAAACAACAAAGTTTGGACTGCTTACCTTTTTACATCCTCCACACAAACTGCTCTTTTTGACACCAACACTGAGTCCTCTGCCTATTATTTTCGCATCCCCATCTTCCACGACAACCATTTCCTTAAAATAATCTGCGGTAAGATACTAAATGCAATGTCCTCAACACGATCAAAATAGTATTTCCTCCATCTGATGGAAAACACTAATGGTCCAATCACAGTCCCAAACCCAACAACGAATCCGACTTCAACACCTATAAGATCCCATTTGATCTCACTGCCAGAGTTTGAATGCTTCGCTTCATGAGGTGTTTCAGGCACATTATTTATGCTATCTGCCGTCAAAGGAGGCCCCCACAGTCCTTCATTGCCTCGAAAACAATCTTCCGGAAATGATTGAATTTGAGTTCCCTTTGGGATCCTCCCAACAAGTTGATTATATGATAGATTCAGGACTGAAAGGAAATTCAAGTTTGAAAGTGATGCTGGAATTTCCCCATTCAAACGGTTCCTCGAGAGGTCCAAAGACTCGAGTTGCAGCAAGTCGCCAAAAGATGATGGGATATGGCCGCTGAGAGCATTATTGGACAAATTAAGCACCATGAGAGATCTAAGTTGTCCTAGCTCCTTTGGTATTTTGCCATGGAAGTTATTGCATGAGAAGTCAATGCAGGTGAATCCCTTTGGTATCTTTACGAGCTCCATCTCTAGACCTTTATTGGTAACTTTCACTGCATCTTTAAACCGATATTGTGTCGCAGCCCTTATTTTGGAATAAGCAGTTACAAGATTTGAGTCCCATGATAATTGAGCAACATCTTCCCCACCCATCATTGCATGCCATTTCGTTAAGCATTGGAATGGTAGTTCACCATTAAAATTGTTGGAAGCGACATTCACAATTTGAATCACTGGCCAATCACCAATGCTGTCTGGACATGTAATGCGACCGTGGAATTTGTTTGATTGCAAAACAAGGACACGCAAGGTGGATATATTTTTCAACACCAATGGAAAAGTGTCCACCATTTGATTGTTCCCAAGGTTCAAAATTTCTAAAGCACCGCAGTTCCCCAGAGATTTCGGAATCATATCTGTCAGTGAGTTTCCATTGACATCTAGGATCCTTAAATTGCAATCAAAAGGAAATGCATCAGGAATTGGGCCACTCAAGCTGTTCCCTCGAAGATTCACCACAAATATCTGATTCCTTGCAAGAATACACCTCGGTATTCTGCCATTCAAAGTGTTGTTGGACAGGTCAAGTATTTCTATGAAACTCCCATTGCATATCGATTCAGGTATAACTCCAGTCAGGCCATTGTTTGAGAGGGATAAATAATTAGTATTACCAATGTCAGATGGAATGGAAGATGTAAAATTGTTGCTAGACAAATCTATGTAGGAAGCACTGGGAGGTAGAATGGGAATCTTCCCTTGGAACCGGTTAAAACTAAGATCAAGGATATCGACTCTGCCAACAGAATATGGTTCTTGCATGCCAACCAGCTCATTGTGTGAAAGATTCAGAGATAGAGAATCCCAAAAACCAACATTCCAAACCCAACTAGGTATCTCCCCATAAATTTGGTTGTTTGAAAGGTCCAAATAAGACAGCTCTGGCAGGTTGTGAATCAGATGAGGAAAAACTCCAAGTTTGCAAGAAGCAAGGTTTAAAATTCCCAAGCGAGGAAAATACGAGAAATTAGAATCATTATTACCGCTTGTACTGACGAATAATGATAAATCGTTATAGGAAAGGTCGAGAGAATAGAGATTGGAAGGGCCTTGAGTCATATCGAGCTCTACGGTACTATTGAATCTGTTGGAAGAGAGATAGAGAGATCCAAGATTTCTGAGTTTGAAGATTGACATGGGAATAGTACCTTGAAGTTTGTTGCTGCTCAAATCAATAGTATCCAACATTGAGGAAGTTGCATTTGGAAATTCAAGAAGCTGACCACTGAATTGATTGTACGAAAGGTCAATCATTTTGAGTGATGGAAGGGCAAACAGAGATGGAGGGATGTTTCCACTGAGGGAATTATTCTTCAACTTAACATTGACAAGGTTAGAAAGGCCTTCCCACTGAGGAATTGGACCCGCGAAGCGATTATTTGACAAATCAAGATCAACGAGTTGGGTGAGCTTTGTCATAGAATCTGGAAGAATTCCGTTGAAGCTGTTAAATGATAAATCAAGATCAACAAGGTGGGTGAGGTTTGCTATAGAATCTGGAAGAGTTCCAGTGAAGCTGTTATGTGATAAATCAAGATGAACAAGTTTGGTGAGGTTTGTGATTGACTTTGGAAGTGGTCCGCTGAATTGACAATAGGAAACATCTACTGTTGATAAGTGCACAAGGTTACCAATAGAAGCAGGTAATCTCCCACCTGCGCCTAAATTTGTGCCGGATAACACCAGACTTTGAAGATGACTATCAAAAGATGACTCATCTGGCAAAGAAACTTGCAGCAAGTAATTGTGGGATAAGTCAAGAGTCCTCAGTGTTTGTACCTGAAATATCTCTTTAGGAACCGTTCCATGCAAGCTGCAATCGCTGAGAGACAAGGAAGTCAAGTTTGAGAAGTTCGCCAAGAATTCTGGAACTCGAGAAGACAAATCGTAATTGCCATCCAGTCGGATAACTGATAATGAAGATTTCAGCTTCGCAAGCGAGTGATGAATGGGGCCGGAAAGATCACAATCTCTCAAGCTCAAAACTCGCAGATTAGGAAGTGAAGATGATAAGGCCATACCCCACTCATCCCCAGGTGCTGATATATTGACACCATCAAGGTATAGTTCTTCAAGTTTGATGAAGTTTTCAACCACCATTCTCAAACTTGGGATCTCAAGGAGATTCCACGCAATACCATACTCATCAAAATCATTGTTAGATAAGTCAAGAGTGACCAACCTCGCGAGGCTTGATATCTCTTTTGGGATTTGTCCCCTAAAGCCAGCATTTGAGAAATTCAGATACCTCAAATTTGTGAGGTTGCCTATCCTTGACGGAAGTGGAAAGTTTAAGCCGAAGTCATTCAGAGACAAATCCAAGCTCTGGAGATAAGCGAGATCGAAAAGGGTAGAATTGTCAATCCCACCGGAAATGGATTCGTTGCTCAATTTGAGACCAATGACACGTCCACCATGAGATTCACAGCTTACACCTGGCCAGCTGCAGCAGTCGGAGCTTTGATTCCAATGCACCAGAATTTTGGAAGTGGCTGTGTCGAAAATGAGGCTGTGCTTGAGTTGGAGCAGCAGAGATCGTTGATGGCTAAGACATTGGCCACTCACAGCAACATGATGATGGCCGAATAGTAAAGATGAGTAAATGGAAAGTATGGTGATCAACAAAATCCATGAAACGCTGCTAATGAGTGGAATTGTCATTGCGGTTTCGTATTCAAGATACAGAATCCGCGAGGGCTCACTTGAAGTACTAAACAAACAAGTAACCACTTTTATTTATACATGCGAAAGTAGGTGGTCTGATAGATTTTTTCTTCACCATTTCCAAGACTTTTCTTGCTTCCTAAGTATATAAATATCCTACATATTTCACTTAATATCAAGACCTGCCCTTGGTCTCCCCCTTCCACCAATTTTCCTAAAGTCTTTACGCGTCATTTTTCTACGTCTTTACGTGAAAAGTACGTAATATGTGCATGTGTCACTTTCCAAAGTCTTTCTGTGGAAAATATACAGATGATAATGGTCAATACGTACACGACTACATACACAAGTCTGATTATATAATTTTGGACCTATAGCAGAAAGTGGGTATGTATAGATACATCATTTTTCAACTTCTTGATTGGTCTTGGAGCACTAAAATTCAATCAAGAAGAGACTCTTAGGAAAAAAAAAAATTGAACGCAGATCCCAAATGATCAGTTTTCTTAATATATATATATTTTTTTTCGGCATGTCCTGCTTTTGCTTCAATTTTCTTTTATGAGAAAAATTATTTACTTTCTCTGTGTTCATTCCTATCAAGACACTTTTTTGCTTAGGAAATTTTGAAGGACTTTCTCTTTCTGTTAAGTGATTCTAGATTGTTAATTTTAAAATTCAGTTTAACATTTATTCTCTTGCAAATGGCTTTGGATGTTCTGATGAAAAACAATGTTATCAATTCAGCATTGATTATTACTTTTTTTCCCTTCTCTGTTTATGTTGTTTATTTTATTTACTTTTGTAAATATCAATGTTCAGCAAAATATTTTGTTAGTATTTTATATTTTTAAACCATGACGAATAGTATTTTCATTTATATTTTGGATGACTCTTAATTGGAAAGTAGGCACAAAAAGAAGATATTTATTGTTCATAGTCAAGTCCTCCTTCCCTGATTTCCCACTTGGCCACTCACTTTCCTATCAACTTTAAACGACCTCAATCATGTCATCATTTTGCCAGTCTTTCTACAAAAAATAAGCATCATTTTCTAAAGTCTTGCTTGTTTACTACGACTTGGAGCAGTATAATTCAACCCCCGAGAGGTTAGCAAGATATGACTGTAAAAATAGTGAAAGTATCTCTAGTTTTTAAACATTTGTTTTCTTTGATAAGCTGATTTTTATTATGAATATTATGAATGCTCATCAATAC
>QANX01004937.1:0-16335 GCA_003254975.1 Ochetophila trinervis
AATTTCTTTTATAAAATATTCAAATAAGATTTAAAAAATCGTTTAGTTAGTCAGTAAAAATAAATTTGAATTATCCGGCACCGTCTTAAATAGGGATTTGCTGCGGTTTTAAAACAAATTAGTGACGAATTGCGTCGCCAAAAAATTGTATGCATAATTTTTGCGAAAAATGGTCAATTGCTGTCGCCATTCATGGTAAATATCGACACAAATGGAAACGGCGACGCATGCGTCGCACATACAAGTGAAAAAATACAGTGAGAAAACGCGACGAGCGCGTCTCTAATTATAAGAGAAAAGGCGACTCGCGCGTCTCCAATTCTAGGAGAAAAGGCGATGCTTGCGTCTCTGATTCTAGGAGAAAAGGCAACGCATGCGTCTCCTATTCTAGGAAAAAAGGTGACGCGTGCGTCTCCGATTCTAGGAAAAAAGGCGACGCGTGCGTCTCATATTCTAGGAGAAAAGGCGATGCGTGCGTCTCCGATTCTAGGAGACAAGGCGACGCATGCGTCTCCGATTCTAGGAGAAAAGGCGACGCGTGCGTCTCCGATTCTAGGAGAAAGGCGACGCATGCGTCTCCAATTCTAGGAGAAAAGTGCGCATATATAATGAGAAACGGAGACGCAAGCGTCGCCTATTTGATGAAGATACTGCGACACTTGCGTTGCGAATGTATTTTTACAGCGACGCAATTTAGACGTCGCGAATGTTTTTTACTTTCCGCGACTCCCCTTTCCGCGACACATGAATTTACTTCGCCTTTTAGAACTAGCGACGCTAGTTTTGCATCGCCTATTAAGGTTTTTGGCGTAGTGACTAGTAATGATCTGTCATTTTTGGTTGTCATTGGTCCGTTTGGATCTCAAAATGAAAGAATGAAAAATATAGCAGTGGAGGCTGATGGAGATGAGGAAGTGAAGTGCGAGATGAGACGCAATGGAGGTCGATGGAGATGAGACACAGGGATAATAAGCTAGAGAGGCAGAGATACGACGCTAGTTTTGCGTCGCCTATTAAGGTTTTTGGCGTAGTGATTTGATTATCCTATACTAAAAATACATAAATCACTATATAATTTGACTTTTAATTAAATTTTCTTACCAAATTTGATATTTTTGTAAAGAAATTAAATATTTATAAAGACTAAACAATAAATCTAATTTAATATAATAATCAAACATATTGAATAACTATTCCTTTTTCCATTTTTAATTTCTATGAATAGGTATTCCTTTTTTTCCTTTTTCTTTTTGAGGGATAACTATTTTGTATACCAAACATGCCTTAATAGTCACTACTACAAAAATAAACTATCGACGACAGCCTTATTTTTATATAGAAGTCGGTTAACAAAGAAAACAGACGTTGATACACTAATACGACGGTTATTAACTTTGGCAAGTAATAAAGACGACGGGTCGTCGTATAAAGAAAAAATCAACGACGGTTTCTTTATAAACCATTGTCTATAAATCCCTAAAACACGTGGCATCCACGTTGCTGCCACGTGTCTATTTGTAGAGAATAGACGACGGTTCCTTTAGGAACCGAAAGGAACCGTCGTCGTTGATTAAATTAGGGTAAAAAAAAAACAAAAAACGACAGTTTTAGCTTAGAACCGTCGTCTTTACTTAGGTAAAAACGGTGGCGTTTGTAGCCGTGTTATTTGGGTAAAGACGACGGGCCTAGCTTTTGTCCGTCGTTTTTAACTCAATGTTTTGTTCTTTACACGTCTCTTCCTCTCTTATTTTTCCTCACTTCTTTAGAAACGTTTCTAAAGCACCCGCCCTCACTTCTTTAGAAACCCTAAAGCAACCGCCGCTGTTTGCTCATTTTCTCCACTGTGGTCGCCGTTCTTCATCTTCTCCATTGTAGTCGCCGTTCCTCATCTTCTCCATTGTGGTCGGATTACTTCTTCATTTCACATAATATTTGTGATTTTTAACACCAAAAACTTTAAGGTTAGTGCTCGGCAATCTATTTAAATTGTTTTTAACAAATTGTGAATGCATTATTCCGTAAAAATGTTTGAATCCGTGCATTGAAAAGTTTAAATATTGAATATAATGCATTATTTTGTTTGAAATGGTTGTTAATTTGTAGATTGTGTATATAATCGAAAATTGTATAAATTATCTGGTGATATATATGAAACTCGATGATGTAATTTATTAAAATATTATATATTTAGACTTATGTATACCAATGTCTTCTGATTTTTAAAATTGGCATATGTCCTCTATGTAAACGTGAACGGTGCGCTAATGTCCTGTTCTGTCATTCTCCGTTTAATTTCACTGGTTGAGTGCTCATGTGCAGTGCCCAAGCCTTTCCATCTACTAAAACAAGAGTATTTTAGTCTTTTTATCTCTCGTTTGCTCGCTGCTTTCTACTCTCTCGTTTTCCTCCTTGTTATCATCTTAGTACTAAAGCAGAAGTTGTACTTGAAACAGTGAATTTTGAAGTATACGTGCTGGATGTTGGCCAGATGTCCTGGGAAATGATTGACAATTTAAGGGCTCGTGTATTTTTTAGGTAAATGTTGTTCGAGATCCTTTTCTTCAAGGGAACCAAGCGTTAACATGTTAAACTCTATACTTTCACTACAATAAAAACACTAATAGGAGATGCAAAACCAGCGTCTCAAATTGTAAATGGCAACGTAAGTTATTGTGTTGTGAAATTGATTGTCGCTAAAAATAAAAAACTATTTGCGACATATGCAAAAATGATCAAATTATCGATGCACTACGTCTCTAATTTAGGTGCTTTTCAGAAAAAAAAAATTCATCACAAAAAACACCACAATTGGCGACCCATACACTAATTGAGTCATTTTTTGCTTTGTCGTGTTGCCAATATATATGTACGAATTAGCGACAAAATTCGTCGCTAATTATTCAGGCCATTTTTTTAAACATGCATCAAAATTTATTGCAGCAAAGCCTATACAAAACGTCACTGAATAGTTCAAATTAATTTTAATGACAAATTAAATGATTTTTTTAATTTATATTTTAATAGCTAAAATTAATTTATTGTTATAATTTAGATTCTCAATAAATCGATTATATCTTAACATCTTATTTGAATATTTTATAAAATTAATTTAAATTTATAAATATTATTAATTAAAATTAAATAAATTTAAATTTCATTATCTTTTATAAAAATAATGAATAATTTACTACAAATGATTAATATAGTAAAAATGAGAATCAATTACTAATAAAAAAATACAAATGAGTAAAAAATGCAAATATATAAAAACAATGTGAACAACAAAATTACATATAGTAATACTTCTCCATAAATACAATAATTAAATGCGATATTATTTTTCGCCGCCTAAATAGTATATATATATATTGGAATATGCTATCTTATTTTAGATTTATCGTGGNGATTTATCGTGGGAGCAAAGCAATTGTCCATTATGCTCTAAAATTATTTAAACCACATCTTGAAACTGCACATACATACCAAATAAGGAGTTTAAATAAGTATCAACTAATAATAATCAATTATTATTGAATGTAAAAATATTAGTAATTATTATCATCTTTGCTAAATTTTATCAAATAACATTATTTACTATGATGTCTCACACGATCATCGTCACATAATATCAGCATATGGTACTTCCTGGTTGTTTTACCGTCTATACAAAAGTTATACAAAAATAAATCATTATATTGAATAGCTAAAGTAGTCATTTAACCATATACATTAAAAGTGTATTTAGATATATGAATATATATATATATATATTTATGTATATATGTGTGCTAAATTACCTTTGTCTTTGGTCATCTAAGATTTTCGTACTTTTTATTTTCTGTCGGATATACAATTCCAAGACAAGTACATCTTATATGTACATTACGATACACACACACAAAAACATATATATATATATATATCAACACAAATAATATCAGCCTTAAATATTAATTATTAAATTTTATTAATAATCATCCTTATAGTTAATTATGCAGACTTACCTATCCAACAAACTCTTGAAGTCGGTCATACGCACACGGTTGTTCTCCAGAAGCGAATCATAAAACCATGCGACTGCTAAGTATGGATCAACAACATCCAACATTTAATGGGACCTACAAAAATATATAAATAAAATGAAATTATATATGTTTACGCGTACATAATTAGTAAAACTCAAATAATATTATTATTATTAAAAAACCTTATGTACCTTGACCAGTATAGAAAAAACCATTGTTGATTTCTTGATGCTTTATTCCATTGCATCAAGATTCTTAGTTCTCGCTCATCGGGGTTATTCCTTTCTACATTGGCAATATCATCTGGGAGTATAAAACAATACTTCCCTAGTTGTTTGCCCATAACTCAGGAATATAAATGCCTAAGCAGTGAATTATTATTTCCAAGTAGCATAATTAATTGTATGTAACAAAACTATAATAATATAACTTTGAGTAATGAATACAATGAAGTTGGAGTTACGTACCTTATATAGAACAAAATGCAAGATTGTTGCAATTGCATGTAACAAAAATTTTGGATATCTTTCTTCGAAATAGATATCCATACTTCATAGCTCATAATCGTTGGCGGTAAAAAAACCGACCACAATTCATAAGTTTCATAAGGGTCGATCCGCCTTAACAACTCTAGTAATGGAGGACTAAGTTCTAATGAGCTAGCATTATCAACATCGGCATCAGCATATGCCGACTCGTTCAGTACTGGTGTAGGCCTTTGGGACCTATGTAAGCTAGTTAATCTGGTTGCAACCACATGTTTTCCCTTTAAGAATTTTTTCTTCCCATATTCCTACAACCAAAATAAAATACATGTTAGTATCACAAAATAACAAAAATATCAATGCAGACACTTTTCAATTTTATGAATTATTATATACCTCATTGGATAGCAAAATAATAAGTTGTCGAGGCCACGCCACAAATGACCCTTCTGCCTCTCATACATAGACCATGTCGAATGATTGTACAGGTTTCAATGCAGCCAGATCAATCACTACATCCACAGAGATTCTAACATTCTTTATTCCTAATTCTACACCATGACAAACCGCACTATCCACCTTCAAAGTGCGGGTTGCCACACTGTTATTTCTTATCCCTTTTGTAAGCTCACATAGAATGTCCTAAATTTCAAACGCATGTTAGAAAACGTCAAATAATTATAATTATAAATAATATAAATATATAGTAAGGATTTAATAATGGTACACGTACCTCATGTTGTATAGGTGTATGATCACCAGGTGGAACACTGATGTAGGGGGAGAAAGCTGAGTTCCCAAATGGGTAACATCAGCAATCCGAGGATTGCAAAAATATGCCTCAAGACTTGCTCAATGTGTAGGCGTCTGTGGTGGTAGGTATGCATGCGGCGACGAGATCATTGATGTTGTACATTGCTCGTTTCTTCCATACAACATCAAACAAACTACTCAAGACCTGTTCTAATTTTCCTATCCTTGCATTTTGGGTCTAGATTATGGCATCTACATCGGCTTCGACTTATTTTTTTGTATATTTCGCCATGGTGTTTTGATATAATTCTTGACAGTGAAGCCTTTTCCCTTTCTTCGAAGCCGACCAGAATACTAAAGACCCGAAGGCTTGTGTAAGTACAACATTCGAAGGAGAGGCATCAACAATGCCTTAAGTGACATTCTTCTTCAGAGCATTCTACAAATTTTATTTGAGTTGGAAAAAATTACAGACAATGCATATAAAATATAATATATGACTACTAATTTGGGGTTTAGAACTCAATATTTTTAACAATGGACTCAACTTCCTGATTGTCTACCCGTCCATCTTTCTTAATTTTTGCACGTAGCCAAGCTCTTAGCGCTGGATCGGTTCGACGGTGCCTCTTTCAGCTTGCTGCAAATTTAGACATATATATATATAAATGTGACCAAATTTTGATTAAAAAGCTAAAAATTAATATATATATATATATATATATATATTATACTAAGTCCACCTCTAAATGCGGATATCGTTTACTGTCAAGTCGATGGGGATATTTGTTCCCTTGTCTTGTTGCAAATCAATCCGCACTTAAGTTCTGTAATTTTTTAGATCATATATTTTATGCTTAATTAGTTATATATAGTATTTGACACATGCATAAACGATATAATAGTTGATACCTTGAAATCTTGACTAAGCTTTTGGTTGATAAATGTATCTCACTGTTCTTGCGTGATGAATGAATACTTGTGAGTAAGTGGGTACTTGAAGACCTTGGGTGTTGCCAAATATGGGCTCACATACTTCTCATACAACCAACCTCCTCCACTTTCCAGCACAATCTCTAAGGTACCGTTTGGTACACCGGATAAAGAGGGGGATTGGATTTCAAAATCCGGTTCCCTCTCTTTCTCCGGTGTTTGGGTAGGTAAAGGGAAAGGATATAAAAATCCGGTTATCAAATCTGGCTCCCCCATTTACACTATCTTCTAATCCCGTGTATACTCGTGGGATTAAAAGGCCGGACTCGGATTTCTCTTTACCACGCACATCGCAAAGTCACGTTGCGTTCCCTTGGTCAGTCTCTCTTCTTCCTTCCAGTTTTCCCCGCTGCTCATCGTCCCCGATGCTCATCTCCACTACTCATTCTCCCCTTCCTCCTGCGAATCGGCTTCTCCTTGTTGGCTGCTACTTCCTTCCTCGAATCAGCTTCAAAGAAATTTCCCACACTCTGATTTATTCCTTTTCACTACCCGTTGAAATCTAAATTGAAATTACAATCACATCCTCCTCAGCCTCTTCTCAGGTAAACCCTGATTCGATCTCAGTCTATTATGTTTTAGCTATTCAAATTTATCTTCGATTTGTTATTCCTCGTGTCTGTTAATTTTTTTTTATTTTTTATTTTTGATTGTCGATTTCTCATCCAAATCACTTCCTCTAGGGTTTTAGACCACTGGTTTCATTTCGAGCTATACGTTTCATTTTACTCTTTATTTATCAATCCGAGTTTGATTGGTGAAACAAAATTGCAGGAATTTTGTAGAAAATCGAAAGATTTTTAGTGTTTAGATAGATTTTGATTCTAATCATTTTGCTGTAAAAATTATGAAACATTAACGAAGAAGAAGAGGAACTTTTGCTCATTGATAATAGTAATAATTTGTGGATTATAGAAATAAAGGAGAATGAAAGTAATTGTTTTTTTGGGGTAATTTTGTTTGCAAAGTAATTGAAAATGGCGAGTCACAAGATTGCTCATGCAACCCTGAAAGGACCAAGGAAGGAGCTATGTATTGGAATGGTTCTTGCTTTGGCTGCTGGTAGTCTCTGGAAAATGCATCACTGGAATGAGCAGAGAAAAGTGAGAGCTTTTTATGACCTGCTTGATAAAGGTGAGATCAGGGCTGTGGCCCAAGAAGAATAAGCTCTTTCTTGGTTTTTATCGTGCTCAATGTTTTATTTGTGTTCCATTTAATATGGATGAGCTTTTGCTTTGCGTAGTTTGATATCTTGAAGTAATAAATTTCTTTGTACCGTGTAGAATTTGATGAAATTCAATATTCAAATGCCAAATAATATTGTTTGGCCTCTGTTTTTGTTATAGCTTTTTTGATGAGCTTCTCTACACTTGTTCAGTTATTCTTGTGGCCTCTGTTTTTGTTATAGCTTCGTTCTACTATTTCTAGCTTCATCCTTGATGCTTTATGCTGTTTAGTTATGTCTGGACTTGTCCCTGTCTTTCCTTTACTATGAATAAAATGAACCAAGAAAAATAGTTTCCATGAGATATGAGCTGGAAAATAAGAATTCCCACCCTGATTTTCTCTTAAAATGGTGCCTTTGGATATCGTTATCGTTGGACTATGCCTTTTAGCTTGGGAAGCTGAATCTTAGCCTGTCCTGCATGTATATTGGGGAACAATTGCTTAATGGTTGTAGTATTGCTTTATGAGTTAATTAGTTTCTTTTGTATAGCACTGTATCATTTTTATTGTTTAAATACTAAATAATGGAAGGAGTTTGTTATATCAGTATCACTTGGGACGAGATCACATTGGTGTGACAATGAAGGCAAACCTTTATAACTTGTTGGAGCAAAGAGCAGCATCTTGGTAACTATATGCATGATATTCTTGTTGTTTAAGTCTTCTTTCCTGCTTTTGTTGTTCTAAAATTTTACCAACTGATGCAGCCAATATTTTGTGATTCCCTTATGGAGAGGAAGTGGTTATGTAACAATGTTTCTTCAATGTATGTTCTCTAACTCCTACTTAATCTTAAATTATCTGTTTTGTAGAATAATCTATAATAGGATGTGGATAACATAATAAATTTTCTATTTATTAAGAATAGAATAAAATAAAAAAATGCTTCAAGTAAATCTTAGTTGAAACCTTTCTTGCAGTACAGATGCCACACATGATTCTCACAGGTCTTGAAGATTACAAGGCTAAATTGCAGAAACCAAGGACCTGGTGCTTATCCGCGGAGACGTTGTGTTCACTAGCAAACTCAGTGACTCAGAGGCAAAATTGCTTTTGGAGACTGCTCAATCATTTTATTTGAACGATGTTAGATACAATTTGGTTGAAAGATTCAACAAAGAAACTCATGATTTCGAGTTCAAGGATGTCTTGCAAGCACTGGAAATGCCCACTTTATGATATTATTTTAGTAAGAAGACAACTTCAATAAATGATGGTATAAGAGAATGAACACCATTAAATTTGTTGTCCTTTTTTTGATTTTGTTTGTTCTTGTGTTCTTGGATTTATTATTCTCTATTTCATGCATATACACTCTTCAGAGACCATCCAGTTCAATGTTTTAACTTCCCCTAATCTAAGTATGATAAAATTGATTAATCATTTAATTGATTGTCATTGCTCTTCGTATTTTTTATTGGGAAAAATAAAATGAGAAATGGAGAAGAAGATATAATAATTAAAGTAGTGTTTAGGTATCAAAATGTTTTAAAATATTGTTGATTGTATATTTATATGATCAAAATATTTATAAGAGTATTTTTAAATACATACGTGAAGAAAAAAATAAAAATATATTATTACATTATTAGTCATATTATTTGGTAAATGTTGCTACTGTTACATGATCTCTGGACACATGCTGAAATAGTAAATATTAAATTAACGAGATGTATTTAATTATATAGTAGGAATGTAGATTAATCAACTTAAACTCAATTATCGAAGCATAAATAGATGTTCATTTTTCATCGATTTAATTGTCAGTTCTACAGTTGAAGTAGCTGTTATGAGTATACTAGCATATGTGTATTAGGTTAATTTTTTTTTTAATTTTAATAGTTGTTTCTGTTATTGTGAACAATTATGACATATTTGTATTAAATTATATTTAATATTTTCTAAATGACATAATATTTTATTTTATTAAATTTATAATTAGAAATATATTACAATATATTTTATATATCATGTTTATTTAAATTAATAATTAAAATTACATTTTATAATATAATTTAAAAATTATAAAATATATTATTAAATTGAAATACAATCCAGTCCAGTCCGAGACTGTACCAAACACAGTATATCAAATCTTGTCATCTAATCCGAGACTGCACTAAACACAGGACAGGATTTGAGAAATCTAATCCTGCTATATCAAATCCGATCTAATCATGCCAACTATATCTGATCCAATCCGATCCTGCATACTAAACGCACCCTAAGAGACTACTATTTGCTCGAGTCATCCTTGGCTGAATGTTCTTATAAAATATTTTCAATATTTAATAAATAACAAAATAATTATTTCGGGTTTAGGTTATAGAAAGAAGACATATTTTATTTTGGAATACCTTGATTGTACACCATAGATTTTCTTTCAATGCAAGAGACACGTCGATCCAACTTTTAATGGAAATTGGTCCTGTGGAACGAGTAAGTGAGCCTTCCAAGTTATTCATATGCACAATGGCCATGTTTAGAAGAGCTTTATACTCATTGTATTGTAGCTGCAACTGCTTCAATGACAAGTGCTAAAGATTGCCACATTCCATTTTAAAATTTTGAATTTAAATTCAAATGACAATTGATAATGAAATCAACTAATAAACATTTGTCACATAAACATTCTAGATCTAAATAAATAAAAAGCTCCCTTATAAAAGAGTTATTTATATATATATAGAGAGCTAATTACACTTAGGATACCTGAATTATATCGGGTGTTACACTTAAGTACCTGAACTATTTTTTATTGCAATCAGATAACTGAACTCATATTTTTCAACACCGTTAATACTTTTTGTCATTTCTGTCCACTTTTGTCCATTAAGATCACATGCAGACTACGTGTAGAAGAAACATAGGGGCAAATGACGTTATTTTTCTCTCTGTTCTTTCCTCTTCTTTGAATGTTGTCGAAAAAATTATCTCCTTCTTCTCCATCATTTCTCTTATTGTCTATCATTTTCTTCCTTGATTTACCAAAGAGAGAAGTTGAAAGGTTCTAAGAGGGGTAGACTAGAAGTTACAGCGGGTATGGGGGATTTGGCTACCAGAGCTGGTGGAAGAACGAGTACCCCTATTTTCCTCTCAATCCTTTTTCTTCTAGGTTGTTATTTTGTTTTTTTTTTTTTTTGTTTTTTTATGTTTTTATTTGGTTGCTNTGTTTTTTTTTTTTTATTTGGTTGCTGTGAAATGAGACAGGGTGCCGGAGCGTGACGTTGGAAACGGAGCCGGTTCCGCTGAGGATGGCAGTTCTGACACCGCGTCTGCGGGCGAACTGCATGACTGACTCGACGACGTCTGAGTCAACGGAGATTTTGAGGATGATCGGTTTCATAGCAAGGTCGATGTCTTTGGAGATGACGATGGGGGGTTTGGGCTTGTTCTTTGAACCCGGCGGTCTTCCTCTTGGTTTCTTCGAGATCTCAACCGACAACCCAATCTCCGCACTGCTACTTCCTAGTTTTCTCGCCTTTGACGACGACAATCCTTTTCCTCCTCTGGCCCGGCACTGCAAGAGAGAGTGGGGACGCTCCGGAGGCTGTTGTCAGAGTCAGAGGTGGGAGAGAGGTCCCAACTTTGGGAGAGAGAAATTGCACATCCATAGTCCGCCATTGTTGGTGTTTCTTAGAGAGAAAGAAAAGAATTCAAAGGACAAAGAAATTAGTTTTTGTATTAATTTGTAGCTTACAGATGATAACAATGGCGGCTTTCCAACCACCACGTGTATTGGAAGGTGGATTTTGATGAGTTCGGTTGGTTACTTAACTTGCAGAGGAATCCATGGAGGTAGAGAAAAGGAAAGCTAGTGGGATGGAAAAGTGTCACAAAATGAATTAAAAAGGAGATTTTTCATTACAAAAGGCACATGCATTAATTTTTTTTCATTCTACTCAGCAACATGAAGGAGAAGAGAAGAGGAGGAAAGAATGGGGAGAGAAAATGACTCTCTTTGCCCCCTGGATTTCCTCTACACGTGGTATGCACGTGATTTTAACAGACGAAAATGACGAAAAGTATCAACGATGTTGAAAAATTTGAGTTTAAGCATCTGATTGCAACAAAAAATAATTCAGATACTTAAGTCTATTCAGATACCCTTAGTGTAATTTATATATATATATATACACAATAATGATCTAGTGGAAGCCTATAATATTGTACAAATATAAGGGGGGAAAAAAGTAAAACTATAAAAATGCAACATGCTTAAAGTGCCTTTTTTGACGACGGCCTTTGGATAGCCCATCATTAAAAATAGCATTTGATGAAAGGCAATTTGATGAAGAAGGCCTGATTTCTCTAGAGAGGGGAGGGATGTTGTTTTTCGAATTCTTTATGAGAATTTGCACAAAGCGTAGAAGGCTTTCCTAAATATGAGAGTATTGATAAGAGACCTGCTGGAGGGAAAACAATTTAGGAACATTGGTATAAGGTTTAAACTGATTTTTATACCTGATTCCAAGAGGAAGGATGCGGAGGTGCTGAGCCTAGAAATAGGTATCCATACCAATGAGAAGATATTTATCTGGAAGCTTGCTTCCTAACACATTTGTCCAAATGACACAGTTGGGAAAGAATTTAATCCCTATCTTTTTCTTTGAGATCAATTTGACAGAAAAAAACCTTATCATCGGCGGCCTTAAAATATTCCCGATGGGAAACCCATTGATCTTCTGGTAAAACGGAGGGATTCATCATAGTCTTATGGGCGCCGATGTCCATGTAGACAATGAGCTTAATAGGAATATCATATTTTGAGAGCAGTAGGTCAACCTCAACATTGGAAATCGGAGGAGAAACCTGTTGGACTTAGGAAATTTGCTCTAACTGGTACAGAGGTTCAAGACTGTCATCAGAAGCTTCTGAAAAGGATTCATGGAGAGCAAAGATAGTATCTTCATCATCTTGGGATTGTTCCTCATAGAGAGATTCTAGATCAGCATCTTTAACATTTTGAGATGCGAGCTCTGCCTGGAGAGTTTGGAGAAGCTTGGCAGATTTTTTAGGCTTGTTTGGACATTGTTTAGCAAAATGCCCCTTTTTTCCACAAATAAAATAGCGATCAGATTTGCTTTTAAAACCTCTCTAAGGCTTTCTTTTGAAGAAACGAACCTTCCTTTTAAAGGGAGGTCTGAACTTCCTTTTCTGAGAATGGGAAGAGTATTTCTGAGAGTGATGCTTCTTCTTTGTAAGACATGAGCAATTCTTTTCTTTGCATTTAATTTGGAGATAAGGTTTCCTGCAAAGACTTTCAAATTTAAAACCACGCTTCATGAATTTGGTCCAATAAGAGTGTTGCTCGCATATTTTATTCAGAGCAATAAGTGCCTTCTGATGGATTTCACCAAGAGGAAGGTGAACAAGACTTTTCTAATCAAATGCAACTTCTCTTTCCAATTCTGGTTGGATGTCATCAGGAAGAGAAGTAATATAGACATGCTTAAGCTCTATACTATCAAAGCCATTAAGAGCATAAATGAGTTTGGACATCCTTTGGTAATGAACATCAAAATCCTTCGTTTTTAGAGAACAACATTTCATAGCAAAATAATCCTTTCGGTTCTGTTGTTCTTGGGGCTGAGATTTTCCGAGAAACTGAAGTCGAAGCTCAGCAAGAGCTTGGTTGAGGGGAAAATTCAAGAATTTGAGTTGTTTGTATTCCCCTAAAGATTGCCACCAGTCTCTAAGGAACCCTGTGGTTCTGAACAAGAAATCAACAAGGATGATTCTGGGATTAGCTTCAAGACGAACAGCTTGATTATCTATTCATGCTGCGAATTCTTTGAATTTGTTATCCCATTGATGGGGAGGAGTATCATCAACGCTGAACCATGGGCTAGTATTTGGTTTTGGAAATTCATCAGCCAGAGAAGGAGGTCCTGTAGGGGTGTTGGTTTCCCCAATATCTTCATCCGAAGGAATCTCAACCGTAGAATCAGGTCTGGATTCATGCATGGTAGTACCAGAGGTAGGCTCCGGATTTGCCATTAAGAGATTAGTGATGTCTGCAAAACTACTTTCATCACTGCTTTCACTATACTCTGTAGAGGCAGAGGGCTGAGAAGAATCTTCAAAAGGAAGATTCGGCTGGCTGATAGCCATCTGCTGAGGCGGATGCTGACCAAATGAGCTAGTAGTAGGATATGAAGAAGGAGGAGATTGCAGTCTTGGACTAGGCGCAGGCTGCATTCTAGGTCTTTAAGTAAGCCTTCGTGGAGGAGGAGGAGGGGAGAGATCCTGAAGGAATCTTCTCAAAAGCTCATATGTCATTGTGGGCGTAAAAGGAGTAGTTAAAGTTGCAAAGCTGGACTGTTGAGTATTGGAGGAAGATCCACGGGGATCTCTGTGTTTAACATCCTCAGTAATTTGTTGAAGCTGCTTTTGTATTTGTCTAAGTTTAGCTTCCTTCTCCAGGTATTCTTAACCAAAAGAACCTTGTCGGATAAGCCGTTGCAGTTCAGAATGAAGGAGACCAATTTTATCAACGAGCTTTAAATAAAAGGCTTGAAGTTCTTCAGACAAGGAACTGATCTTCTCATCAAGATAATGAGAGTGACCAACAATTCTGTCAAGCTTATCATCAATCCGTTGAAGGGTATATTAGTATTACTCTGGATAGCAGCAGATTGCCAGTTAAGGACTTCTTCTCCAATGGTGAGAGGAGCAATTTCTCCTAAGGGAGTGATTTTCTTTTGGAGAATAAACGGACGGGTCGGAGCAGGAGCCTTTGGGAAGGTAGGGAAATCCGTATCATAAGAACTCTAGGAAGCTTGAGATCCAAGCATCATGCAAGGAACATGTTGTCTAGGAGTAGAAATAGGAACCAGCTTAGCTTTACAACTTTGTCTGATAAGCTCATGAATGGCGGTCCTTGGAGGAGGAGGAGATTTCATCTTTGGGGTAATCCAAGGAGAATCTGGATCTTCTGGGTGATATCGCCTGTGATGAGTGACAGGCTTGCATCGAGTTACTGGTTTTCTTTTTCCTGAGATATAACAATCCCTTGGCATACAGACATCATCGTCATCGTCTGTATCATCGTGGCAGTCACAGTCTGGGTCACATCTTTCAGGAGCAGTGTCCCAAATAAAATGGCCGTTGATTTTATCAGTATAGATTTTCTTGCCATCTGGGTAAAATTGTGACACCGGAATTTTCTTTTTAGAGGCAACAGGAAGAATGGCCATTGACTGAGCAAAGGGAAGACCATCAGAGGAAGAAGCTTCTGACTCTGTGACTTCCTTGGGGACCTTGTAGGTCGTCTGAATGGTTCCGTCAGGGAGCCGTTGGTAGAAGGAGGCAGGAGCCTGCAAGGTAACAGGGGCTTCATGGGCTCTCTTCTGTAATTTTTCGTAATTTGTCAGCCGTGTGGAAGGTATCCTATCCATTAGTTCCTTTTTGCAAAGAGATGGAAGAAACTGGACGATGGATGGGATATGAGGTTGTTCAGCAGAGACAGAAATAAAGGCAGGGCCTTTTTCACGGACAGGTAAGCAAAGGTTGATAGCATGCTCTTGAAGTTTGTAAATCAGCTGGTGATGGATTGTTCCAGCATAAGCAAATCCGACTTGAGGAGCGCCTTGAATCTGGATCTGGATTTGAATAGCCGAAGTGAGATTAGGATCTCTCAAAGGCATGTTGAAGTTCGGATATAAGGTGAGCATGACGCTACCACTATTGAGAGTGGTAGTGATTGTTCCGATAACAGCATGTTCATACAGCATAAATGTTCTGTTGAGAATGGACATCCTAGCAACTGCCGGGATGTTTGGTCGGCCATGAAAATTAAGGATAATGCGAATGGCCCCAAAATGAAGATGAGAATATCCCTATTCACGCCATTGATCAATGAATTCTGAGGGATTTCAAGAGTAATATATTGCTCTTCTGGGGTAGCAGGAATAAGACAGTGGTCCAGACTAGTGGTCTGGATAAGCTCTTTTGTGTAGACACGTCGGGGTGAAATAAGCTGGCGGATGGACTTTTTATGCCTTTTGAAAATGGCATAAGAACTAATGACAGGTTGAATAGTAAGGTCAATCTGGGATCTTTCTGGAACATAAGTATATTCTATAAGATTTGTAATAGAACGAGAATGGAGAATGAAGTTCTGAGAAGGGATGAAAAAGGAAGAGGATTATGCATACCTAACGCTATCGTCTACAGAGCCAAATAAAAGATAAAGAAGAAAAGAAAAAAGCAAATTCACGAATACCCAAGCTAGATAATATATATATATATATATATATTTACCAAAAAGAAGCTAGATAATATATTGAAAGAAATAAAGTAAAGAAATCACTCATTTTCTCTATTTGGAGTGACTTTTGCGTACGCCTGGCAATGTGTCGTGTTGAACCGTGTTCGTGTCGTGTCGTATTCGTGTCGTGTCAAATTTTGTTCACCCGAACCCAACCCATTAAGTTTTCGTGTTGAACCGTGTTCATGTCGTATCGTTTTGTGTTTGTGTCGTGTTTTATTCGTGTTTACTAGACCTGTACGTGAGTATTTTATTTTTTTATTTAAATTAATATATATTGTCAAATGATAAATCATTACCAATTCATGTCTATTAATCCTAAATACATATTCAATTGATATGTTAAACATTTAAAAAAATATATATTAACATACTAAAATTTAACATAAATAATAACTATGAATTTAAAATAAGTTAAATATTACGAATTAAAGCTATATTAAATATTTATCGTGACTAAAAAACAAAATATGTATTTCAATTATAAATTTAAAATTATTCAAAATATTATAAAACAAACTAAAATTAATTTAAAAATATTTAAAATATTATAAATCAAACTGAAATTGTACATCCAAAA
>QANX01004938.1:0-10243 GCA_003254975.1 Ochetophila trinervis
AAGTCATATTAAATATATAAGTTATATGTAAAAAATTTAAATTATATACATATCATATATATTTAAATTGAAAAATAAATTTTAAAATTGGCAACAGCAAACTGAAAAGTTAAGTTGTTCCATTAATTAAGTTTTGCACCTAATTAATTTGCGACATGTTAAAGCTTTTGTATCGCGAATAGTTTTAGCTTGCAATTTTTTCGCGACATATGCAGAATATGCGTCGCAAAATAGATTTGGCAGGTAGATATTTGGCGACACTCGAATGCATGTCGCGAAATGTATTTGCAGCGTAGATTTTTGGCGACACTCCTCGAATAAGTGTCACGAAATAGATTTGGCGCGTAGATTTTTGGCGACACTTGTTGAATGCGTGTCGCTGATTCTTTTTCGTGCCACTTACAAAATATTTTGGCGACGATATTGTGTCGCTGTTTTGTTAAAATAAAGATGACGCAGTACTTTTGTATCGCAAATTAGTTATTGGCGACACAATATCGTCTATCCACGATTTTGGCACAATGTATTCAGTGTCGCCTATCTACGGTTTTAGCACAGTGTTCATGTGTCTCTCTCCAAGCATTTCATATTATTTATTGTGACAATGTTAGGGCCAAATACCTTTGTGTCAACTTAGTTTCCCACTCTAAGATGAAACATGTTGGTGTGGACTTTCATTTTACCCGAGACAAGGTTGCTCATGGTAGTTTTTGTGTGACTCAGATTTTCACGTTGATTTTCCGTTTTAAACGAAAACACAGAATAAAAATGTTTGACTTGAATTGGAGTGGGGGACGAAGATTAGATCTCCGACAAATAGTACGGAATGTCAAAAATACATATATCAATGTACATATATAAATTATTTGTTAGAATAAAAAAAATACTGTATAAGTTTGGCCAAAATTACGAAAACAGAAAATGTATAAATTTGGTATGCACTTGTATATTCGGAGATAAAATTACAGTGTTTAATATTTATTAAAAAACTTATTTTGTATATTTTTTATATACATCAGAAAAAATCTACTATTATTATAACAAGATAATAATAATTTACATCCATGATATAAGGAAACAAAAAATGTATAAATTCAGTATGTACGTGTATATACAGAAATAAAATTACAGTGTTTAATATTTATTAAAAAACTTATTTTTTATATACATCAGAAAAAACTATTATTATTATAACAAAATAATAACAATTTACATCCATGATATATCATCAATATTAAAAAAGTCAAAGAAGAGAAAAAACTTAAGCATAACAAAATTAGGACCCACAAAACTAAATATGGTTCCATACAAGTATTCAACAATTCTAATGAATCTAAACTAAATAGATTTTATGTATTGCAATGGAAAAAAAAAATTATATACCTTAATTAAAAAAAAATTGTACAGCTATTAAAACGTTTGCTTTTCAATAAAGATGATAAAATAAAAATAGATTTTTTTAAAGAGTATTAAAAAGTCCTAATAAATTTATTATTTTTTGTTTTTTAATTTTTTTTATAAACTCTATTTTTTGATGTATTTTATACGTATTAAAGTATTATATGCGTTTTAACTTTTTCCTTTAAAAAAATACATTTTTCCATATAATTGAAATTTATAAAAAATATGCACATACCCATATTATTTGCGAATAAACAAAATAGGTTCTGACCCTAACTAGCTCTGTATATATTATTATATTAATTTTTTTTATAGTTTTATGTAGAAATAGATACATTTGTAAAAGTATAAATTTTATATTATATATATATATATATTTAACTTAAATATATTTATAATAGATATAAAATCTATGTGATATAGGTATTATAGTTTTATAATATATTTAGAATAATTAATAAAAAAATAATTTTTTTAATTTCTTTTCTTCTTTTTTTTAAATGCAACGGAGAATATCCGCTCTGTCCTTTTATGATAAGAATTTCTCTGTCTCGCCCTCAGCTTTAAAAGAGAGCCGAAAAGGGAGTATATTTTGAAAGGTGGAACCGAACGGGGCACGGGGATGGCCACGACGGCCGCAAATTGCCATCCTTGTTCCCTATTATACTGAGGTGGACGACTTATAAATGGCAGGGATGAAAATTATTTTTGAGTTATTATGTTAGATGAAAGAAGAATTCTAGAATAAANAGAATTCTAGAATAAATTTTTTTTTAAATGTCATATTCGATAAAAATTTTAAAATTATTATTATATTATAGATAATATTTGTTTATTATAGATAAATAATATTATGTTATAAATTAATAATATTTATTTATAATAAAATAAAATTATAAAATTTATAATAAAATAATATTTATATATAATAAAATAATATTGTTTATAATAAAATAATATTTTTAAAAATTTTATTGGATAGAATATTTTTGAAAAGTCTTACTGTAACTTACTCCTGAATGACCTCATGGATGTTTCTTATGAAAATGTCACGTGTTAATTCTATAGCCTTTCATAGCTTTTTTTTCTTTTAACAAAGTAATAGCTTTTGATAAACTTTTGGTACTTCTTAACTTGTCAATACTCCATTATGATATTTAGTATGTATCTACAAATTAATGTTAATATAAGTAGTGTACGTCGAGTTTTTAATAATAATAATAATAACAACCAACGTAGAACTTGGTAATAAATATTCCAACTAAATTAGCACTTTCAAAAACAAGCTCGCAATAATTATTAAAAACAAAATAAAAAAGTAAAAATTACAGTTAGGAAGACAAAAACAAATTAAAGACATGAAAAACAAACTGACTTTGTTAAAATCCCTATACAGAAAATTACTAATGAAAAAATCTGCATAGGAAAAAAACATTACCAGATGAGCATAAACTTTAACAAATCCATATACAATACAGCCAAGGCAGATACCCAAAGATAAACCCATTAGACACACTTAGCAGAATCTAAATTTCCTTTTCACGCACATATCAAAAGATGAGCTAAACCATCAAAATACATACTAATATTGATCAACCATTTAATGATAAAATTATTAAAAATATATTTTTAATTTTTTTATTTAATTAGTTTAAATGTATTAGAAATAAAATATAAAAGATATTATAATCAATTTTTAATTTTGGCAAAATATAAATGCTTTAATATTTATCAATGTATTTGGCTTCTTTTTTTTTCTTTTTTTTTGAAGAAGTTTGAATGGTGTTTACTGTGCACTACTATGGAAAAAAGCTATCGACGACGGCCTTACTTTTATATAGACGTCGGTTATAAAAGAAAGTCGATTTTGATAAAATAAGACGACGGTTAGAAAAAATCAACAACGGTTTTATTTATAACCGTCATCTAAAGTTACATAAAAAACGACGGTTGATGAATTAATCGTCGTTGATAAAAAACTAAAAGACATGTGGCAGCATCGTGGACGCCACGTGTATGTTGAAGAGTATAGACGACGGTTCCTAAAAGAACCGTCGTCTATGATGTAAGTATAGACGACGGTTTCTAAAGGAACCGTCTTCTATACTATTCCAATTTTCAAAGTCGTTTTTTTTTTAACCGTCGTCCTTTTATGTATATTTGTCCATGTGGCCTTCTTACATTTAGTCTCTGAAACGCGATTTTAACGTTCAAAATAGCAGCTGCAAAAGTAGCCGTTGCAAAAAATATAGCCGTTGTAATTTTTTTTTCTTATATATTTTCATTTTTGTTTTCAATCAAATTCACTAAATTTATGTCTCCCATAATTTTTGTTCAAATTCTTTTAGTGGTGATCAAAAATATTTAAATAGCATTTATTTAAGATTTAAGTCATCAATTTGTTGAAGTTTGAAGTTGATTTTTGTAAAAAAGCTCACTATCGAGGTAAGTAATTTTATGCAATTAACTACATTAAATATTTATGTTATTGTATTATCATTTAAATTAAATTAGTTATATAATTTTATTTTCATGAATTAATTATTTTATAATTATTAGGTTATGAACATTTAAATTTTGCAATGATATATATATGTTTTCCATTTATTAAATTTGTTAGTTTGTTTAAATATTTGATATATTATAATCTCATATAGTATTGTTATTTATTATATATTTTATGTTGTTGGAGTTAATTTTAGAACATAGTAAAATATTAATATTAATTAGTTGTGAAATTATCGTTGTCTCTATATTTATTGTTTATTTATTTATTGTTATCTATTTATTTTTTATTATTGATTTGTTAATTATTAAATGTTGGTTAAATTGTTAGTAATATATTATTTATTGCTATATTTTAAATCATTCTTGTTTAAATTAGTTGTTATTCAAATAGATAAAATGGACAGATCATGGATAAGGATGTATAGGAGAATTGATGCATTTCAAAAGGGTTTTGAAATGTTATTAAATTTACTAAGAAAAGTGCAAATAGAGATGGTAAAATTCGATGTTATTGTATGGAATGTGAGAATTTATTTTTTAGCACTATTGAAGAAGTGAGAGGGCATGTATACTTTAAGGGGTTTGATACGAATTATCGTAAGTGAATTTTACATGTAGAAGAGTTGGAAGAGTCTGAAGGATATCGTGGAGATTGTTCTAGAGTTAGTGGAATTAGTAAAAGCAATAATACTGAAAGTCATTTTACCCACATAAATATGGATGATGAAGATGTGGTGGGTAATAACATTGACATGGTGAATGATGCTTGTAACAAGTTCATGGATAATCCCGGTGAATTTAAGAGGTTGTTGGAGGATGCCGAAACTCTTTTGTATCGAGGTTGTACAAACTTTACTACACTATCTAGTTTGGTAAAGTTGTACAACCTAAAATCAAAATACGATCTTTCGGACAAGTTTTTCTGAATTATTAAAGTTGTTGCGGGAAATGCTACCGAGCGATAACGTTTTGCCAGATTCTATGTATAACGTGAAAAAGACTCTAACACCATTGGGCATGAATTATGAGAAAATACATTGTTATCGCAACAATTGCATTCTTTATCGAAAAGAATATGAAGCGCAAGAAAGTTGTCCTAAATGTAGAGCATTGAGGTGGAAGGAAACTGACGATGGAACTAAACGTGTAAATGTCCCTCATAAAGTCATGTGGTATTTTCCACCCATTCCAGGTTCAAGAGAATGTTTCAAAGCGTTGACACAGCTAAAAATATGACGTGGCATGCAAATGAACGAAATGTCACAATTGGAAAGTTAAGTCATCCCATCGATTCACCTTCTTGGAAGCTAGTCGATCGCATGTAGCCTAATTTTGGTAAAGAATGTCAAAACTTAAGGCTTGAGATTGCAGCTGATGGCATTAACCCGCATAAGCATATGAGTTCTCAAGAGTTGGAACGATGTTCCAACAAATTTGAAGAATACATTATGGGTGACAATAAAGGTAATAATACAACCAATTTCGTTTTAATTAAAATTTTTGGTTAATTAATTTCGTAATTTTATTATGAATATGCTAATAATACCTAAATTTTTTATGTAGAACTTTTATAAAAAGGACGAATCATTAAAACATAAAACTTTGAAGGATTTTGCAGAAAAATGGAGAAAATGGAAGAGTTTTATGTACACACATTTTGTACACCCGTACATAGAATTAGGGGACATGGAAGCTTTCGATATTGTCCCCGAAAAATATGGAAAATTTATTACACAAGAGCAGTGGGATGAATTTGTACAGCAATGATTAACACTTGAGTGGATGGTAAGTATTAATTCATTTAGTTTCTTACATTTTTTAATTAAACTACAATTAACATGTTATGTAATTAATATTCATTTTTAATCTTTCATGAACTTCATAAGCAACGCTCAGAATTAAGAAAAAGAAATTGGTACAATCATCGTCTATCATGTATTGGATTTGCAGTGGCAGAGTACAATGAGGTGAGTGAAAAATTTAATTAAACTGTTTTAATTTAATTTAAGAAATTTAGTAATTTTTAGATAATTTAATTAAACTGTTTTAATTTAATTTAAACAATTTACAATTTTTAGTTTAGTAATTTTAAGTTAATTGAAATTATAATGTTTTAATTTAATTTAAGAAAATTAGTAATTTTAAATACTTTGAAATTATACTGTTTTAATTTAATTTAATTTAAAAAAATTAGTAAATTTTTAGTTAATTGAAATTATATTGTTTTAATTTAATTTAAGAAAATTAGTCATTTTAAATACTTTGAAATTATACTGTTTTAATTTAATTTACAATTTATATTTTGTAAACATGTAGAAGCTGAAATTGGACACAGATGAACTGCTTTCCCGAGATGCTCTATGGAAGTTGGGCTACGCGAATAAGGAGGGAAAGTTTCTTACACCAAAAATTGCTGCAGTTGCAGAACAGATGATATTAAATTTATTTTCTGATTTGCATATTTTATTTATATTAAGTAACTATACAATTTTAGCACTGATATTTTAATATTTTATAAATTTGACAGGATGCTTTATAGGAGAGAGTAGCTGCTAGGGAGGTCAACATTGACTTAGATTCGCCCAACGATATACTGACCCAAGTGTTGGGTACTCCTGAGCACCAGAGCTGAGTAAGGGCGAAAGGTCAACTGGTGACCTCTACTGCGTATTGGCACATTCCTCGACATAGAACCCAACCAACAAAAGAGATGGACAATGCAAAGGATGAGTGCATCAGACAACTATCTGAGGTCATTCACGACCTCCAAGAGAGTAATACGCTGTTGTCTGCACAGCTGGCCAGGACACAGAATGACTTTGTGGCCAACCCAGGACATACGGATTTCATGACTGATCAGTATATGAACAATACTTTGGTTGCCACTAATATTCCTGAGGAGGCGCACCATCTCAGTACTCCGCCAGCACCAGTACATCTTAGTACTCCTCAAGCTCCAGTACATCCCATGACACCTGAGGAGTTAAACTTTTGTAAGATTGTTGTTTAATAAACAGTTAATATATTGATTGTTATTTAATTAAAATTTAATCAATTTATTTTGCAGGGTCTACAGTGCAAGCTTGTTATATGCACTAGAGATAATATAGTGGCTACTGGATTGATGTACCCTACAACTGATCTAGACTCTGCCATGGGATACGATTAGAGGAGCTTAATGTGCGGTTCAATGTTCAGGAGGCATTGGTCCTTGATGTAGCCCTACATCTACCATTTTTTGACATTACTTTGGTTGGAGAAGTGTCCATGGCCTAGATTTTTAGTCATTACCTGAAGAAGAGGTAAATATTTATGTTTTATTTATTCATAATAATTAAGTTATTAATAATTGTTATTTATAATGTTGTTTTGAAATTTATATATTTGACCAGGTAGATATATCAGTACAAGCATCAAAAGGCATGGCAGTAGCTCATTCAGACTCGAATAGTACTCCCCATTCTCGTCATTCGCTGGCATCTTCACCGACCAATGAAAGTCATTATCAATTAATCACCTCTGATTTGCCACGGAAGCTGAGATTAATGAAAATGGTAGTTGCCACTATCTTCAACCAACAAGGACTCACGCAGCTTCAATTCAACTTGGAGAGGGATATGATAGGCAATTCTCATCTTGGAGTGCTGACACATGAGGATATCAACCAACTTTGTCAAATGCAGGAGTTGTGTGTTGATTGCATCTTATTCTATATGAAGTAAGCTAAAAATTTATATTTGAAGTTATAATTAATTTATTTTCAATTTTAAATTTTTTTAAATTGTATTTAACATAATATTTTTTTACAGGAAGCTGTATCGACGTATGATCCGCACTTGAAAGATTTTGTTATATGCTTTTATTGATCCATGTGTGGTGCAGAATGCTGGACCTAAAATGTTGGCATCCCAAGCTGAGCAATTGGTTAGACGGTGGAAAGAACAGCCCGACTTCAATAGGATATGGTTAATTCCATATCATTGTCGGTACAATTTAATTATATGCGAAATTATTACTTTCTTAAATATATATATAGTATATTATATATTTTTAATATTGACGTTTATTTCAGTGCTCATTGGACGCTTGGTGTCGTGGACCCGTACCTGGGGTATATTTGGTTTTTTGATTCTGCCAACACCAAAGCTAATATTGATTTCAAGCGATTATTAAGCAAGTAAGTTAATTTAAAAAATTACTAAGTTAATTTTAGTGATTAAATTTATTTTTAATAATTTATTTTATTTATAAAATGATATATATATATATATATAGAGCTTGTACATTATGGAATGAGCCGAAGAGGCAAAGGTCGAAGAATAAATTAATTAGTTGGCGAGGCAGAAATGTAAAATCTCTGAATTACTTATTTTATTAATGTTAAAGTATTAGAAATTATGTAAATTAATATTTTAAATTATTTTTTTGTAGGCACAATTGCAACCGATAAGTCATGAGTGTGCTTATTATGTATGCATGATGATGAGGGATATAATAAATGTCGATTTATCAGTATCACAGTCTCAGTTATATAATAATGTAAGTATAATTTTAGAGTACAATTGTAAATTTATATATATAATATTATGTTTACTAATGCATTAATAATATTTATTTGATTTTTATGTACAGTTTAAAAATTGTATTTTGATACAAGACTTCGTGAATGAATTTAGAGAGTATTAGGCTGAATATTTTACTGAAGAAGTTTCGAACCCTTCAAACTTGTTATTATCGTTTGATTAGTTCAGTTTAATTATTAATTATGTATAAAATTTTTGTAATTGTTAATGTTATTGTGTAATTAGTATTGTATAATTTGTAATTTTATTTTAATTGGAAATGTTTATATTTTTGTATAATTTAATATAATCAATTTATTATCATTTTATTAATTGAAAATATATTATTTATTAAAATATTTATATTAAATAAATATATTTAAATATATAAAAGCCGAAATATATATATATATATATATATTTATATACATAAATATATAATATCGACGATGGACTGCAAATTTGCCACGTGTCCAGTAGCCATGATCGACGGCGGTTCCTTTTATGAACCGTCGTCGATAATGAATATAGTCGAAGGTTTATAGTAAAAACTGTCGTCTATGTATTTGCCGCATGGTGCCCACGTGGCTTCAGTGTTGCTTTAGATGACGGTATGGTCCGTCGAAATAATGTTTTAGACGTCAGTTTTTAACCGTCGTCGATGTTTTATGACTATCGACGACGTTTTATTATATGACAGTTTTGTATTCGTCGTGTAAACACTTAATACAACGGTTTTTTACCGTTATTTTTGACCCTATTTTGTAGCAGTGTTGCGAAATTATTGTTATATATGCTATAAAGCAAAATTTAAAATTTATTGAGGGCGACTCAATAACAAAGTCACTGTCTTCTCATATCCAAGGATCTTATATGTGTTAATTTCTCTAAAACCCAATCTAACATTATAATTAATTGTCCATAATTTTTCTTAAACAAATATATACTAATTTAATTTCTTGAAAAAAAAGAAGAAAAAAAACCCGACGCTAGATCCATATTCTACTATCCCTATTTAAAAAACGGTGTTTGAATGGATTGATTAAATCAAGTCTTTAGAGGAGATGACTTCTGTACTCATCTTTCATTTCTTCAAGCAGGATACAAAAATAGAAATGAGCAGTATTAAGATAAGGTAATTTTTATTATCTTTTTTATTGTAAAATAAGAGAGAAATCTTTAAATAGCCTAGTTAGTTTCGAGGCAAAAGTTTTCTCTCAGAGAGATTCAATCATTTTCATAAATTCAATCATGGACCAAAAGCCGCACAACAGTGACAGTATAATTACTCACATATACATACACACTTTACTCAAATTCATATTGGCCGTCCACCTGTCACTACCACACACACTGTTAATTTAAGTAATCATAAAGTCATCAAATCGTACGATTAATATATCAACAATCATGGGGAAAAAAAAAAAATACTCCTTGCCGACTCCTCAAAATTTGTTATATCTTCTATAACTTACTTGGATGTATCTGGTCTGACATTAAATTTTAATTAAAGCTTCTATATGTTGTCTTCTTCTTTTTCTGGCGAATTATATTTTCTAGTGTTAATTTATATATTGTAGTTATCAAAATATATTAGGTATATTCAAATTTAATATACAAGTTTAGTTACTTACATATCACGTACACATCAATGGACTTATTAGGTTGGAGGTAGGCCTGGCAACGTGTCGTGTTGAACCGTGTTCGTGTCGTGTCGTATTCGTGTCGCGTCAAATTTTGTTCACCCGAACCCAACCCGTTAAGTTTTCGTG